>JABFPB010002146.1:0-21317 GCA_022817645.1 Ceratoteleas bidentatus
GATTAAAAGCCTGGAAGAAAAGAACACTTACATTATTAACGAGCATTACAGTGCTCTGAAACAGGTATGTTATCAGACTTCAATCAATGTTCAATGTGTAAGGATGATTAGAAAGTTCTCATAACCTTGTGCCTTCCTGCTTAATATTACAGGATATTTCGGTCAGGTGCAAGAAGATTCCACATATGACATGCACCTCGCGTGATCTTTCCAACGTCGCCATGATTTGCGAATTGAAAGACTCTGCTATATCTAAAAATAAAGAAATGCAAGCCCGACATGTACATTGTATGATGGAAGTGTACCACATCATTCGCGATACCCGCAATGCGATTGAGAGCAATATGCTCCATTCAGAACGAATTTTTAAGATTATACAAGATTACTCGACACATCATCAGGTGAGACATTTTTAAAGAAAACTAAATCCTGCATCTAGAAAATAACTAAAGACATATAAAATAAAATAATGCGAAAAATGTGATTCGCATGTTTCTATTCAAACTTTCTAATTTCTCTTTTCAGTTAATCAAATCATTAAAAATTTTGGCTAACGGATTTGCCAGTAATAGCGAACTGAATCTGAGGGTTCTCAGACAGATGTACGGAGACCTTAGAAACCTGGATCAAACCTGCACAAACAAGTATCCCTATAAGATTCTAAATTACATGCAGTTAGCTGAAAATGGTCACATGCAATTCGGTAATTGTGCAAATACGGAGTTAAGGAATCTGCATTTAAAGAAACTGGAAAACAAAATGCATGCAGTGTGAAGGATAACAGAGCTTAAGAAAGTGTAAATACGTTGTAATAAATTCCGTTTATGTCATAAATCTTATTTAACAGTATATATGGGTCTTTTTACAACACATTGCAAAAATTCACTCTCCTCGTCAGCATTGTCTTTCCACAAATTATTCCTGAATGAAATTCCCACCTCCGCAATCGACATTGTCAGTACAAAATCATTTATTCAAATCACAGAGTCTAATAACGTATGATACACCGTTTATATATAATCTTATATACACATTATATGTAAAGACACTTCCGCACATTGGTTTCATTACCTGAAGGCATGAGCCGCGTTAAAAAACAGTGACTGTGTATGGAAATTACACCTCACTCCTACTCTGTCTTATTGTAGTTGTCCAGATCCGCCATCCTGTCGCTCTTGTCGATGTTTGTCAGGTACTTATTCACCTTCACCAGAGTGCTGTTGAACAACTCCTCGTCTATCGAACCCTCTTCATCCACTTCTTCCTCCTCCTCTAACTCCTCTTCGTCGTACAAGTCTTCCTCGTCAAGAATCTCCTCTTCTTCAACTTCCTCTGAACCTTCGTCACTGAACTTCTTGAAACCTTCTTCCTCAGCTCCATCCTCTCCTTCCGAATAGTCTAACTCTAGTTCCTCTTCCTCCAGATCTTCATCATCTTCGTCCTCGGAGTATGAAACAGAACCTTCTTCCATTTCCTCTTCGTTGTATTCAACCTGATCTCGATCTTCGTCTGAAATTGGAGAACATTGTTAGTTTACTGTCTGATCGTTTCGGTTCTTGCTAACTTTGATTGGATAATCACCTTGCACTTGAGACTCCACCAGCTTTTTCAAAGCCGGCACAACCTCCTCATCAACATTTCTATAAGTGGCACTGAGATCCTCAACTTGTCTGACCTGTTCCTTAGTCAAACTCATTTTACTGTCCCGCTGAATCTGCTGAACTTCCGGAGGCTGCACGACGGAAAAGCGTCGAGACAGGTCTACGTTGTCCAGTTTTTCCGGAATTTTAACGTCCTCCAGAAATTCTGAAAAGGAAGATCTCATAACAAATTGAATGAAAGAAGTTTGAATGAAAGACTTGCGAAGAGTTGGAGTTACCGTGTTCGTGTCTCTTGATGCAGACATAGTAAGCTCCGATTAGGATTAGTATTCCAACTCCAAGTTTGACTGCCACTGCAACAGGAAACGAAGGAATTAGGGGAAGAAACCTCGACTCGGGAATTCCAGGATGGTCGACTTACAAGTCGTCTCGTCTTCTTCCTCTTCCTCTTCCACTACCACTACCTCTTCCTGCTCCTCAGCTACAAATAAAGTGTTGTCAATTATTTCTTCCAATTCCGGATCATCATCAATCTACAGTGCAAAAAGTGACAAACGTACAATGATGAATGGCAGGTACAACCAGCATGTGTACTCTATTAGTAGGTCCCAAGAACTAAATCTTACTTGGAAGTCTCACAAAGATTCTTCAACTCAAATTTCGCATTTACAGTCATTGCTCACGACCACGTCGAATTCGCTCAGTCCGGCCAAAGTAATGAATTTAGTTCCTGTGGCTTGGAGTTAATTTGATAATGAATGGTCAGTGCCAGGTCTCGCACGACCAAGAACAAAACAATCGTGAATGAACACCAAACATAGCTCTACTCATTAATTGGGATCATTCAACCACAACGGGAGTCTACTCGGGGCACAAGTACCTGGATCCAGAACAGTCCTCAACCGGAAGTGACATCGCCTCCGAGTTTCTGTACGGTATCAAGAACGCAATAAGAATACAAAGCTGGCGTTTCGTTGCATCGACTTTTATTTGTCATCGACATCTCAAACTTTCTGGACGATATAAAAATGTACAGTTTTCGGTCGGCTTCCTGCCGCATCCTAACATAAGCTTACAATACAATTTACAATTTCCTTCGGTTGACGCAAATGTACACTGTCGGCGTGTGTATATATACAAATCCTGGACCAAGCGAATTCGACGGGACAGGTCTTTTGATCAGAAGAAGTCTACGGGTCTACATACTTCCTCTAACGGCTCAGCACTATTGTCGTCCACTTGGTGCTCGTTGAGGGAGTTGAGCAGCTGGGGGATCGAGTCATCCTCGTCGTCGTCGTCCTCGGGGATGATGTCGAGGTCCTCGTGGGAGTCGGTTGGGTCGTCTTCAGGGTTGGAGTCGGGTTCTTCGTTAGATGGGGAAGTATCTTCCGCACTGTCGTTGTCGTCTAACTCTTCGAGCAACTCGTCTTCATCGTCGATCTCATCACTCATCTCGGCCGCCGCCTTTTCTACAACAAGCCTTCATGTATTAAGAGGTCGGTTTGGAACTGTTTTCGGTTTTGGACTTAGAAGACGAAGGGGACAATCTGATGATACCGACTTTGAAATAAATGGCTAGTCTTCCTGAAGATAGTTGGAAGATAGTTAGAAGGTGGAAGATGGTTGGAGATATTAGAAAAAGTCTAAATAGGGTTTGGATTCCGATGCATAGTCTGTACTGAGAAACTGATATTGCAAACGCTTTCAGCTTATAGGACTCTTTGCAGAGTCCTGCGATTTTTCTTCGAACTTCTCACACACTTTTGGAGTTATATTGAAAATGTCAGATAATACACCTTTTTCATCAGAATGATCCTCGTCCTGATCCTGCTGAGTATCTTCATCGTCATTCTCATTAGACCCATCGTCGTTGTCTTCCTCGCCAGTTTCATTCCCGGAATCGTCCTCATTGTCGTTCATCATCTTATCCGCTGGTTGGTACTCTTCGTCGTCATTTCCTTCTTCTTCATCTGGTACTTCTACCCCATTGGAGTCACCCTCCTCACTACCTTCACCCTCTTCGTGGCTGCCGTGTTCCCCACCACCATCATCATCATGACCTTCGACCTCTTCACTTCCATGACCTTCGTCATCATCGTCATGATGGGTCACTTCTGTTTCCTCAGAATGATTGGGTATGCTCTCGTCAACCCAGCCTTCAAAGTAAACTGCCCAGTGGGAGGAACTTACTGGTATATCAACTGAAATGATTTAAATGTATTCGTTAAGTATTCAAATATTTAAATAAAGTAAAGTTTATTCATTTCAATATTTAAATTAGATAGATAGATGATTTCTGATATGCAAAACTGGGCTGAAATGGGATTAGGAGAACCTTATTTTAAGAGGTCAGATTTTAATAAAAAAAATTAATTTACTAATGTGATGTGGTTTTTTGTTTAAACCCAATGTGGATAAATATGTATTGTGCTTTGCTATGAACAATAAAACATTTTTTTGTGAAATAATAAATAGGCAAAGTTAAATGCGCAGTTTGAATTCTTAATAATGTATTTGACAGTTTAGAAGACCTCAGCGAGCACACTTTTTCAGAAATATATTTTAATACATGATGTCATTAATGCTACATATACGCACGTCATCCGACATTTCATAATATTTGTGTGATATATGAAATAAAGCAAATCTTGTAATTAGAAATGTTTTTCAACCAATTCAATATGAATTAGCCGTTTAAGAGACATGTGAAATGCAAATAATTAAGCTAAATGAGATACATTAATTAATCTTAAATTTTTTGTGTTTCAATATTTCATAACATATTTAAGTGGATATTTAATTATCTAGAATTGTTGACGTGCAATTGATAGCTGTGATAAAGACAAATTAAATTAATATGAAACGTTATTTTTTTGTTTTTAATAATTTTTCCATGTTTTCATCCCTTGGAATTTAAACAAAAATAGAGTATGAGTCATTTTGAATTCAAACTATCAATAAAGCGTTGTATTACAAAACAAAACACAATTTTAGTAAATCCCTGAATAGTAAAATCCTGAATGACTAATAAAACCCACATAACTAATAAAAAACCTATATTTTAAATAATTAGTTATTAAAATAACACCAAAAACTAATCTTTCATTCGAATCTCTTTTCACATCTATTTTCTAAGTTTGGAAGGATAAAAATTGTGATAAACAACAAGTTCGTAATTTTGTGACAATTTATTGATTTCTCGTGAGAACAATTAGCTTACTATAAATTAAAATTCTATAAATAAAATTTGTAAATCCATAATAAATACTTAACAACGAATACTTTGCGGTGAATACCCTTCACTTCTCTTAACAAATCAAACTTACGTAATTATGCTTAAAATTGCGAGGTGCAAAAATGTAAAAACACTCAGCAAACATTTACATTTTCACACGTCAAAACCAGTGATTTCCCACCCAAAGAGCAAATTCAACAATCATCCTCAAACCTTCTCCTTTCATGTAAAAGCCCCCAAAACCTCGGTTCGCTTATCCCAAAGTTCAAAAAAAAAAAACGAGTTAAAAGCCTCGTATTTTGATTCTCAAAGCACAAACGTCAAACTCCCCTTACCGTCCGTCTCCCCGTGGTGCTCGATAATTATAAGACCGATGGCTCCCGTGAGCGCGGCGAACATCGCAAAGAACAGGATTTTCGCGCACCAGTGTCCTCCAGTGCCAGCTTCTTTTTGCACGTGCAGCATGACGTGCTCGTTCTGTTCGCCAGATCCTGGCGGAGGACTCTCCTCCTCCTCATCTGGATACATAACGTGCACAAAAGTTACCCCGGGGAACCGAAACAAAGCTCGCAAATCTGCGCCACCGAAAAGTCCTCCAAAACCCTTTTCTCCCCCGAAACGACGATATCTGTCAACCGACCCAACCGAGTCCGGCGCTTCGGTGCTCCTCGCGCATAAATAAAAAAAAGTACTCGTGGACGCGCGGCAATGATGTATATTCAGCGCGGCCGAGCGTTTAGTCTATTTTTGTGGAGCGAGATTGTCTGGCAGAGCGCGCGAAACCCACGTTTTCTAATTTGGGTAACTTTGCCCGACCATTATTCGGAATGCAAAGTCATCTGCGGACAAACTGCGCGTGAATTCCGCGCGAACAAAGCCGTCGAATTTCGCCAAGTTTTTGGAATTTTCCAATGAAACGCAAAAATGTTTATTCCACGGTTCGAGAATTGAAAGCCACGCGCGCCGCGACGTCAAAGTTCGGGTAAAAGCGTCTAAGAATAGCAGGGCGCCGGGCGGAAAAACGTTGCGAAAGCGCGCTACCTTTTTTACGCCGCTTGTCCTTCCGTTTCCTCGGCTGGACGTCGCCCGACATCGCTCCCGGCTGTCCTCCCGCGGGGATCGCGGCGCCGCAGCTATTTCGAACGGTTTCGCCGAGCGGCCGTCGCGGCCGGAACTACGCTCGCAACTCGGCGGGCGGCGCGCGTGCGCGTGTCTTTAAATAAGTCGAAGCGCTACCGAGGCCCGAGACAATGCTGCGAAATCGACGTTTCGGACAAATTTTCGGGCACTTGGGCGCAGCGACCACGCACGCCGTGGGTACAAAATTAAACCAGCTCCGCGGATTTATGTACATAGTTTGTTTACAATGCCGGTGGGGCGATCGCGAAAACCGCGACATAGAAACGGTCGTACAAAAGAGAGTTGGTCGCGGTGACAAAGCGATTTTGAGAGGTGCAAACGGTATAAAATGCGTTGTAGAAAAGTGCTTGTGCAATCGCTCTTTGGAGTCGAACAAGTCGAAATCGTCGGAAATTTTGACTCGATGAAATTTAATAGTAACAATCTTTTAGTGTAATGAAAACGACCACTTAATATCAATAACAATAAGGTTACAAATTGAAACACATAACGTGATAGTTATGTTCAGTCGATTAACTGTCATTTCAAGTTGTTTTGGTTAAAATAACTTGCTCTTTAGAGAGCAAGTTGTTAAAATTAAAAATCGAAGATTTAATCATGGGTATCTTATGAAAAAATCTCATGTGAGTTTTCATATGCGAAATTAATGTAATTTCTCATATGAGAATTCATGAGATTATCCATATGAGATCTCATATGAGATTTCCCATGATATCTCTCAATTTGGTATATGAGAACTCGTGAGATTCATACAATAATCATCAATTTTCTTATACTGTGCGATTGTTTGTCAAAGTTACATTCATAAAACACATCAAAATTTCACAGTTTGGAATTTATCAATCATCCTGCAAACTGAAACGATAATTTATATTATTGTTTTGATTATCACTGAAGATTTCAAGTTGCTCGTTCCAAATCTCTAGAATCTGGTTCTTCGTTTGGTCCTTTGTTTGTCAGCACGAGTGACAAATAAAGAATTTGTACACATTTCTTTTTATGACTCTTCGCTAGAGTCCGAGAACAATGTTTATTTAACAACTACTGTGCTGGCTTAGATTGGTCGAAGTATTGAAAAATAATTATGCTACTTGCGGATAGATACAATTATTGGTTCGGTAATGTTTTACTTTTGAAAGAGAACTAGATAAAAATGCATCTGTGCCATAGAATTAATATCTATAGGCTACGCAGAGGTTTATAGTTCTATATATTAAAATCTAAACCTTTAAGACGGAATGGGACAAAGAGAAGGTTAGGCATAAATCTGCCAAAGATTATCCTTGGCTACTAAAATCAGCTATTGCAACATTTCATTTCGATAAGAGCTCTAACTTTTCAGAACTAAGTTCCCCCTTAAACTAAAATTGTATGCATAATAAAATCAGTCAAACTTATCTTGGACTTTAAGGAAAAAACTAACCCGACATAAAAGTATTCATTTAATTCAATCTATAAAAAAATCATAGATCAATATGCACACAAATACGGGAATGTATAATATCATTGACAGTTTAGAACTTAGGAATGATGAACTGCGCAAACCACACCACAGTCGCAAAACAGCAGTAACTGTAGAATTCAACAACAGAAAACACCATCGAACCAAAATAAATCCAGACTACAACTAGTCTCACCGATAAAGTTCAGTTACTACATAGAACAGGAGATCGAAGGAAATAGGATATAAGTTTCATCGCCATAGCCATTAAGTAGACCAATCTGGCTCAGTCGCGTGAATCAAATCAGAACAGGAATAAGGCATTTTTGCTTTTGAAAGAGCCCTCAGCCCCGAAATCCTGTTGAGAACTGGAATTCGGAAATTCCAGAACTCTACAAGATTGCAGTACTCTCTCCAAATCCATTTCCTGAGACTTTACTTAGCACGAATATCTTCGCTGTCGATAAGGTTGATTAACTACGGTTGGACAACACCTCCCTGGCACACTTATTTAGTGTGCACATGGCGAAATCGAGGTCGTCCTCGGTCAGGTCGGAGCAGAGACATACTCGCAAACTGGGTCTTGGCATGTTCAGCTCCACCGGCAAATAAGCCGGTGGGATCACAGCCAGATTTTTCTGCAAGCACTTCTCCGAGATTTCCAACAGCAATTTCTGTTCTTCCTCGCGCTCCATCTTCTGTCTCAGGTACAGGTGTTTGACTGGCGAATCGACGAAACTGGTGGTGAAAATTCCGTCGATCTCGGACAGCCGGTTGTGGAACATTTTGCAGACGTGTTTCAGGCGAGTGAACATTTCGGGGTTGTTGGTCATTGTACTCAAGGCGGAGATGGCTGCGGCTGTGAGGAGAGGCGGACTTGAGGCGGAGAAACAGTAACCGAGACCAGAGAGGATCTGGTGCTCGATGATGAAAGTTGATCCCACGCAGAATCCTCCAATGGAACCAACGGAATACTCGAGGGAAGCTGAAATTTTGTGATTGGTTAATAATCTTATTTCGTTTTAAATGAGATAATAATATGATGTTACATAAGGAAGGTAATGTGGGTTGGGGTCATTTTTCGTAAATCAAATTTTGAAGATAAGAGATTCTGTATAGAGAATATGAGTCATGTGTATATATATGTATATATGCATAAAAAGTGGGAGACATGATGTAGTATGTGAGAGAACTGAAGTCTTTGTAATTGAGAAATTACCCATGATTAAATCAATTTCATCCCTTGGCACACCATAGTGCTCGGTAACTCCTCTTCCACGTGACCCCAAAGTTCCAAAGGAAATGGACTCGTCCACGAAAATCCTCAACTTGAACTTCCGACACAGTCGGACTAGTTCCGGCAGCGGGCAGATTTCACCAGTGTTCATGTATATGCCCTCGACAATCAAAAACTTTCTGGTCTTCTTATACCTCTTAGGGTCCTTTCGCAATTTCTGGTCCTGTTCCATCAGAATCTGTTCCAGATCTTGAACATTGTTATGTTTGAAATAAAATACTTTGCTCCTTGAAGCATTGAGACCCTTTTGAATGGGAAAGTTGACTTTCTCGTCGACGAAGACACAGTCGTTGCGTTTACAGTAGGCTTGAATTGCAGAAGCTATTGTGCTGAATCCGTAGGAATAAACTACTGCTTCTTCAGTTTCTGTGGAGAATGAATGGTGGGTTAATAATCATTAATAATAGCGAAGTTTGTTTGAAATATTGTAAAATGTTTGATTCATTTAAATTCTGTATAATTATGGTACATTGCTTAGTGCAAGATGTGTTTATATTTTATGTTAAAATGCAGGAGGATTTACATATTTGGATAAACAAAGTAATAAAGATAATTTTAATAAATCAATACAACACTTTACATATCTCAACTAATGCATGTGATAGCCATATAATTGGATTGAGTGATTCCGTAAAAAAACATCAATGTGCAAATGACTCAGAGCAATAATGAAGTAATAGCTTTCAGATTTAACTATCTCTAAATTATGACACTATAACCTGAGACAACTTATGTTTACAACATTGTTTTCAGAATTCAGAAATTATTAACTCGGATAAAACATTTTGCCCAGATAGAAAAACATTTTTTCGAATATATTAGAATTGTGACATTTGTAGCATGTTTCCAAAATATTTTTTTGTAGAAATAAATCAATTCTTGTACTTATTATCACTTGTGCTTTTTAATATCCAGTCACCCAAAATATAAGTTTAAAAATTAACAAAATATGGCATTCACTTTTACTTATCTTTTAATACATGACTTTTGTTAATGTATGACAATTTTGGTCAATTATCCTTATCTTTTAATGCTTATAACTTGCGAATCTTAGATATCTATAGTCGTTGATTAAACATTATATGTATTTAATATTATCTGAAATAATATATTATGATTTTTCATTATTTATCAAATAGAGTTATTATGATTTAAATCAACTGATTCAAATCATTGATTTAAATTGCAATTTACATTGCTATTTCAATAATTCAATTATTTAGTTCATGATTTCAATTAATTAAAATTCAAAGTAAGATATTTTTTACTTTTATGAGTTAAATAATTAAATATTAAACAAAAAATTACCACCATTAAATGAAAATACAGAAATTCAACAATATCAACAATTTGAACTCTAATGGAACATCTGAATTCTTCACCTTCAACATAGAGTTTCTATTGAGTTCCTGAATTGCATAGAAAACCTTGAAAGTGAATTCCACACTCAGAATCTGTACACAACTTAACATTTCTATTCCATTCCCAGAAATGAATAGAATAGAATAGAAAAATGAATAGAATAGAAAAATAAATAGAATAGAAAACGTTACAGTTGGATAGAAAACATTCCATAAACTTCAGCAACTTCTCTCTTATAATAGAAGATGTTGATTATACAAAACTGATATTTCAACTGTATTATTCCAATCATCCAAATTGTGAACTCACAAATCTACAATCCCATTCTTCTGAATTCACTTCAATCACCAACTTTCACAAAGTTTAAATCTTCCCCCAATGTGCAAGACTTCCCCTTCAATCTCAACCATTCCAAATCCTGGTTCAATGATCTTAGAGATTTATAAAAGAAAAATTCCTGTGTAGAAATTGCAACAGAAAACCCATCCCTGGATAAAGTCTTGGCATTTCATGAAATTTTATACACGAAGTTTCATTAATGAAACGTGCAACAGAAATTTCACAGAATTCCTGATTCTTCTGTGAAATTTCTCTTGCACATTTCAATAGAAGTATTTCACGTATGAAGTCTCATCAAATGCCAAGTGAGAAAATGGAATTCCATATTTTTTCTTTATAGACCTCTATGAAACTTTATTATAATCAAATTTAAAATTTATAAACAAAAGTAGATGGAATTCCATAAATCATCCATGGATTCTGTCTTGCAATTCCCATAAAGAAATTCTCCTTCATAAATCTCCATGAAAAAAAGGAATTCCTTTGTGGAAAAACTTCAAATCCACATTTTTATTCTCTATTTCATTCTATTCTATTCTATTCTATTCAATTCCCATAATTTGTCAATGTTTTTAATACCAAATTGTGTATTCTTGAAAATGAATTAGTTTTTTAAATTTCTCAAACTACATTCAACAAAAAAATATGATTTCTTTTCTACTCAACTAAATTTCAATCAAATATGTTTTGAATCTAGTGATAATGGGAATCCAACAAATTTCTTCGAATTCCTTAACTGGCATTCATTCGACTGCTTTGACATTCAAACTAGTTTAACTGTATTAAATTTATATGAAAATCCAATTCTTTTCTATTCATTTGTATCAAATATTTTTTTCCAATAATCCTTGAACCATAACACCGAACCCTCTCGATTCCTACCCATGAACTCAGCCAATTTCGCCTCCAGTTCCAAGTGCACGTCCACCGTTCCGTAAAAGCCCCTGGGTCCGCACGAGCCGACGCCGTACTTGTTGACTGCCGCCACCGCCGCGGCCTCGATCTCCTTGTTCTCCACCAGGTTCAGGTAGTTGTGCGTGCCCAGATTCAAACACTTATTCCCGTCGACCGTGATTTCCTTGCCCATCCGCGAGGTGACCAGTCGCGGGTGCAGCGACGGGTGCTCCAGCACCGGCTCCGAAATGAGCGGCTCCGGATGGAACTCGGCGAGTTTGCGCGCGACCTCGTCGTCGCTCGGACGGCGTTCCATGCCGTACTGCCTACGGATCACGAACCACGCGACCCACAGCACCAGCAGCGCCTCCGCCAGGAACACCGCGTGGTACTGCGGGATCTTGCCCAGGATCTCCATGGACTCGGGGAACAGGAACTTGGTGCTCATCCTCGAGAGGTTAGGTCCGGCACTCTCGAGAATCCGGGACCGAAGTGTCGGTCAGTTTTTTTCCTTCTGTTTTGACGGAGGAAATTGGTCAGAAGGGTCAGGACGAATGACGGGAAAATTGAGGTTATGAGAGAGAGAAAGAGGGTAGGAGAGGAGAAGTGGTACGACGATTCCGGGGAGTCGGGGGAGAGTGTGACTAGTGAGAAGGTGTGTTCGGAAAACTCGACATCGGTGAAAGAGAGTTGAGTTATGGGGTTGATGCGTCAGCTGATTTGACGGTGGTGTTTGGGTTAGAGGTGTCACTTTGTTGCTTGTCAAAGTGACATTTGTGATTGTTGTGTGGAGTCGGTTGACGTGGCTGAGATGAGTTTCGATGTGGAGACTGTCATTGTCTGTTGGGTGGTTGAAGATTTTAGTGTCTCACTCGGATAGTAGAGGTGCGCAACACGAGAGGGCGCCTGTTTCGCGGTGGTTTTGACTTGGTGTGAGAGAGATTGAGGGTCTCGTGGTGTGATTGTTTTGGTAGTGTGGGTTGCGGTTTTGTTGTCTTTCGGAATTGACATTTTTGGTTGAAGTTTGGGTTGAAGTACAGGATGTCGCGCGGAATCGTTCATCGAGTTTCGCGGCTTTTTCAGCCGGTCAGCCCGGTGATGAAGAATTTGAGTAAGGTCGACTCGCAGAAAGGTTACAATGTGAGTGGGAGATTTTTAAAATTTTGGTCTGTTTATGTGCGACAATCATAAATTAAGCAGTTGATTTTACTATCACTCTCTTTAAATAAAAGAAATAGTAATGATTTAATTCAACTTTGTTATTTATTTGCAAGATGCAGTAGTAAAAAATTTTTTTATATTTGCAAAAAGCAAGGAATTATGATACCCAGCAAATGAAATTATTTTGAAGAAACATAAAACAGTATTAGAACATTTTTAAAGATTTTAGAATATATTAAATAATTTTGAGTGAAGTAACGGTTTAAAAGTTATTAAATTATTTAATACCGTTTTGTGTCTCTCAGAATGCTCCCTGCAAAATATATTTGATAGACATGAATAGAAAAGAATTGATTATTCATCTCAATTTTGCATTCATGTTTAAAGGGAATTGGAATTCAATTAAATTGTGTTGAATTCTAAAGCAGTCGAATGAATGCCAATTCAAGAATTCAAATTATTTATTGAATTCCCATTATCTCCACATTCAAAACATCTGTTTGATTGGAATTCATATTTTTGTATTGAATGCAGATTGAGGAATTGAAAAAAACTTCATTTTCAAGATTTTCAAGAATTCAGTATTTGACATTAAAAACACTGACTAATCACTGGAGTAGAATAGCATAGAATGTAATGGAATCAAAAATAAAAATATGAATTCGAAATCTTTCCACGAAGGAATTCATTTTTTCATTCTCAATTAAGTTAATTCATTTTCTATGAAATATTTTTTGCATGGCTCTCATTTGCGAAATGATCTGATTTTTAATAACAATAATAACAATAATCTGTTTTAGCTTATGCTCGACAATGGTATCATCAAACAAGTCAACCCAGGAATGTATGCTCTTCTTCCCTTGGGATTAAGATCTCTGCAGAAATTGATAAATTTGGTAGAAAATGAGATGACAAGCATTGGTGCTCAGAAACTACAACTCCCAGTTCTAACTTCCACTGATCTATGGAAAAAGACTGATAGATTGTCAAAAGCACAGGATGAATTGTTTTTAGTCAGAGACAGACGTAATAAATCCTACATTTTGAGCCCTGTAAGTATTTTGAAACATAGCAACCTAGTTCATTTGAACTTTATAAATATAAGTTTTCATCATACTTAATAATTTAAAATTATAGATGAAAATATTGTCCCTTATTTTGCAGACGTATGAGGAAATGATAACAAAACTAATATCTGAGCTTCAAATAACAAAATCTGCATTGCCACTCTTGCTCTATCAAATTTCAAATAAATGGAGAGATGAAATGAAACCCAGACTGGGACTTTTGCGAGGTCGGGAATTTGTTATGAAGGATTTATACACTTTTGACATGAGTTTGGAAGAAGCTAAGAAGACATACGATCTGGTTTGCCAAGCCTATGACAATATTTTTAAACAAATCGGCATTCATTATGTGAAAGGTACGAAGTAATAAACATTGATTTTGTTACTAAACTGATGAATTGAATTTGTTATATATTCTTTCTTCCATTTCAGCCATTGGAGATACAGGTATAATGGGTGGTAAAATTTCTCACGAATACCACTACTTCAGTGACATAGGAGAGGACATAGTCAGTGTATGTCCCACTTGCAGTTATGCAATTAATACAAATATTTCTGAATCCGAATGTCCAGAGTGTAAGAAACCATTTACTGAGAACAATGCCATTGAGGTACAAATAGTTGAACCAATTATTATTATGCTTATCTTCTTATTTTATAAAAATGCTTCAGGTCAAAACGATTCTTTTTTTAGGTTGGTCACACTTTCCTTCTGGACACAAAATATTCTGACATTTTCAAAGCCAAATGCCATTCCCAAAATAACAAAGTCCCGCTGGTTATGGGCTGTTATGGCCTTGGCTTAACTCGAATTTTAGCATCTGCCATTGAAATATTATCTAGTCCGACGTACCTAAGGTGGCCTGCTAATATGGCACCTTATGATGTGTGCATTATTGGCCCAAAGGTGATAACCCATATCATTAAATGTATATTATTTTGTAGTTTTCCATTTTTAGTATATTAAATTATGTACATGTCTTTCCAGAAAGGGAGTAAGGAGGAGAATGTGTCAAATTATATCAATGATATATACGACACTCTAACACAGTCAAATGTCGACACGATCGTAGATGACAGATCAGAAATGACCATTGGCAAACGTATGCTTCTGGCCAATCAAACGGGTTACCCGTTTGTAATAGTTGTGGGAAAACTAGCGAATGAAACTAGACCATTATTTGAATTCCACGACGTCTACAGTTCGACCTCTGAGAATTTAAGTATAGAGAGTATATCCGATTACTTTAGTAAAAAGTATCACGATTTGAATGTTAAAAAGTCAATGGTTTGTTGAATTTGTAAATAAATGTGCATTTTCAAAATGTATGTAAATATAGTGAAATCCCTTTGCATACATAAATAGTCAAGAAATCAAAGTATTTACTTTTTGAACTTCTGGGATGAATGTGATGAAGTGAACTTGTGAATTATACAAACCAGGAGGATGACTGTTATTATTTCTAACAATCATAATCATTACTTTAAAACCACTTCGAATTTCGACTTGAAATTTGATCTTTATAATGAACAATAAATAATAGATGTCCGAAGGAAAAAACATAATAGATTTTTTGGTCGGTCTACATGTATGTCCCCCCTTAATTTATTAGATAGTGGGTGCGATCACCCACTCGGTTTACATAAG
The DNA here is from genome assembly GCA_022817645.1 of Ceratoteleas bidentatus. NCBI lineage: Eukaryota > Metazoa > Arthropoda > Insecta > Hymenoptera > Scelionidae > Ceratoteleas > Ceratoteleas bidentatus. The sequence continues at coordinate 15,186 of JABFPB010002146.1, forward strand.
TAAAATAAGCCTGAGAAGGGTTAAAATCATGCAGGTTTCATAGGTTTATTGAGTTAAGCAACTTCGCTTTACTTCAATTGATCTAGAGAGCAAGGCAGTGAAATATAATTTTATTCTTACAGATAATTGCTCACATAAAACATGATGTTTATAATATTGGGCAATGACGAATATCGATCATAGTTATTTATAATTATTTACATAGGAATTAATCTTAATGCTCGCGACAGTTATGGAAAATAATGGTTCATTAAATAATTGTCGTCGTTCACACTAATGCAACAATGAAGAACTATTCGCTAACTTTTATCTTCATCTTCATAGTATTAGTGATAAAAAAAAGAAAAGTATAAAAGATATTCTTGTCCACACAATTTGGTACAATTTTGCCTTCACGAATCGAATGAACATAGAAGATTATGAGAAAATAGTTTTCAAAGATCTGTGCAAGAGGGATTGCAGCGCCCTCTGATTTTGCCAAACATTCTTTGGCTATGAACGATGATCAACTTTTCATAATTACAATAGAATTGAAGTTATATTGTGCATCTTTCATCTGAGTAGATGACATTTTTATAAAAAGTGCATAAAAATGCCATTCTTTCCCCTGCATAATCGATTCAAGTTTCCACAGAAAAAAATGTGGCATCTTCGTGTGACAAAGTTTAACTTTTCAGCCGGCAATTGGAACAGTGAACTTAACAACACTTGTGCCCATTTTTTTTCACTATTTTTATCACTTCAAAAACTAATCATTTTCTAGCCTATCTATTGATAGCTTCACTATCTATCAAATCGGCCACAACAAACCTGAATTCTATATCTCTAAATCTATCGTACACTCAATACTCACGCTATTGAAATATTCATACAAAATGTTATTAAATCTTCAAGCATGTGAAAAGTCCCACACAAATGTCACCAAGTATCAATTGCCCCAATTTTCCACCATAAATCACAAAGACAAACTTATGTTTTAGAAGTTGACTTTCTGTTAGTTGAATCTCAAGTCGATCAGATGGCGCTTTTATTGCACATTCTCTATTTCTTATGCACGTTTACTGGATATTGTATGTCTCTTTAAATATTAACGTCTGTCTTCGATGAATTGAAAATATAAAGTATAATTAATAGATTCATCAGTAAGCCCGTTTAAGTCATTATCTTTTTAGGCGCGTGGATTCGACTGTGTCTCAAAAGAGAGCTCTTGTCTGTGAACGACTTTTCGCACTCGACGCATTTGTACGTCCTGCCGGTATGGGTCACCAAGTGCCTGCTCAGTCCGGACGCATGACAGAACGCCTTCGGACACAGTTGACAATGGTGCAGCTGAATGTCATTGGGGTTCAGCTTTTGGTGGCGGCGCATGTGCACCTTCAAAGCTTCGCGTTGGGTGAAACTCTTGTCGCAGTTTTGGCACTGGAACGGTTTTTGGCCCGAGTGCGTCATCAAATGGCGTAATAGGATTTCCTTTTGCGCGAATGCGCGGTGACAAATGTTGCAAGCAAAGGGTTTCTCACCTGCAGAAAATAAGAATATTGTCAGTAATCACAGACATTGGTAAACTGACTTTAAAAGAGTATCTGGATTATCAAAGTTTTTGCAACTTTATTTCAATTGTTAGAAAATTGGTATGGAGTTCTTATTTAATTTTATTATGAAACAATCTCATTAAATGAGACTTTCATATGAAATTTCTAAAAAAATGTGTTAGTAGTTGGTAATACAGTTTCTAAATCCAGATGTCCTTTCAGATGGTGTAATTATGTAAAAAATTGGCAAACTGTTAAACAAAATTACCAGTATGTGTTCTCTCGTGCCTAATAAGAGCGGATCTGGTAGGGAACCATTTGTCGCAAGCTTGACACGTGAAACCTCTTTGAGTTGAATGGACTGACTGATGACTCTTCAGCATGATTCTCCTGGTGAACGCTTTGGGACATTTGTCGCACTGGAACACTTTAAGTTCTTCATCTCCTCCTGTTCAATGAAAGGGCCATTAGAAATGAAATTCCATTTGAATCCAATGAATTTATGAAAATATAAGGTTTATAAAAATCGTGATTAAAAAAATCACAGAAATCAGATTTATTAATCAGATGTATTTTAGATTTGATAACCAGTGAAAAATACTGTCTGAACAATTTTGTTCAATTAATTAAATTATCAATTATTTAAATCATAGATTTAAATCAAAACCCTATTCAAATATAAATACTGTGATAAACCAATTACCCATATTGCTTTGATTGATTTGATTTATTTGGCTGATTTGACTGATCTGTTTGTGTTGGTGAGACTCGTTGCCGGAAGTGTTAGGCGCACTACTTATTTCCATCATGTAAATCTTGTTATCAGATGTAACAAGCGTTCTTTGAACCTCCTCCCCTTCTTCGTCAGACTCTTGTTCCTGTTTGATGCGGGTCGATCTAATGGTGCAACGAGCTTTCGCAGTCTTTTCCTCTGTTGGTATCAAGGTGATATTCTCGGGGTCCTGCATGTCTTCAATTTCTGTGTTCTCAGCATTCATTCCTGTCAAACAAACCTTATTCATTTTCAATCCGAAAAACATATTGCCTATTTTTTTTTTTTTTTTGAATAAAACATCAAATTTTGAAGTTGCTTTCCAAAAGAGCTATTTGCAAAGGGCCTAACCACCTAAGATATATCCCCCAACTAGCTCTTCCTCGGTGACTTCAATAGGTTCTCCGTCTGCTTCTGCCATGTCAGCCTTAGTTGCAACCAAATCGGCAAGCAGCTGCTTGACTTGCTTCGAGTTTCCGGAGCTGGTTGGCTGTTCTCCGTCCTGCTCTATCTCGTCTTTGTCACCATCATCTTCCTGGCCAGTCAAATGTTGGATCATTTTGATGTGCTTGCGAAGCTTGTTGTCTGCTGCCTCGCATTTCTTCTTAAATTGATATGACTTTTCTAATTGGTACTTGCATTGATAGCAAATCATATTTGGAAGTCCGTCATTTTCGTACACCTGAAACAATTAAAATGATCTTGATTTTAATAAGAGTAATTTTTATTTAACAAGGAAATGACCCAATTTTATAATGGTGACGTATGATATCACTCAGTTTGCGTGATTTGAAAGTAGTAAATTAATTAATTAATTAATGTGAAATTAGGAGAATGTATTGAAGATTCGAAAGATAACTTTCGACAAAGAATTGCGGCATATTTTGGGAACTACGATTTTTACCACATTGAAAACAACATGGAAAAAATATTGGACAGACGTATTTCAATGCAAGTGCTGCGAATCCGAAGTGGGTTAAGTGCTGCCTCTTTAAAGTTGATCACAATGGTGCAGACTCACTGCTATTCCACTGTGGGTTTGCAATATGCCCGCTGTGGCATCATAGCTATCCAAATTTGACATAGTGCTGCGAACCTAACAATTTGGACAGAGGCGAGCCTACATTGTTTTCCATGTAGTTTACTTTTTATGGTTTCATTTAAGTATAAAAGATAAATATTTTCTGATAGGAACGTGAATAAAAAGTGAATAAATCTCACTATGATCACTGAATTTGAGATTGTTTATGTTGTTATATTTTAAGAAATCTATAATGTTCGTAATAACACTTTCGGCACAGCCTTAAGAAAAGGATAAAGCCATTTTAAATCTCTACTTTACCAACCTTAGTGTCCTTTTTATTTTATATAAATAATTGCAACATATGTAGCTTTAGTAAGTTAGCAAAGTAAGTTAGCAAGTGATACATTTTTGTTTCTCCACATTTATCATCTGTATTATGCAAAAATGTGAAATTTGCATAGTTTATAACGTTCCCTTGAAAACGACAAATACGTTGCAATATTTGTATAAATATAAAAAATATTAAAGTTGGTAAGATAGAAATTAAAATTGGCTTTATTCTCGTTTTAAGGTGATGCTTCAAGTCTGTTCCATAAATAATATTTCACTTTCATTTATTATTGTAATCTGACAAACCATACTCGTGTTATCATAAATTATAACCACAGGTTATAATTAAAAAGTTTACAAATATATTTTTAATTGTTAAATGAAAAAGATACTAACTTCAGTATTCCAGACTTGAAGAATCACCTCAAGTAGAGAATAGCCAAAGATGAAATATCAGTGAAATCAGCAGACATTCTTCTCACGAATCCCAGTGTCTTATTTGTTTATTATGTACTCTATATATAAGTGCAAGTTAAAGCTGTGTTTTAGGGTACAAAATTACTCTAAATCTTTAAATTTCATAACAGTTTTAAGTAAAACATTTTCCACGGCATAAAAGTGCCTGAGACTTCAGTTGATGTTAGAAAAGATCCTGTTTGTGTAACACCATTTCAGGAGTTTGTTAATAGAATTTTGAAGTGCAATGCAATGGTATTAGATGATATTTCACAATATAACTTCAAATCGTCTGTAAAAAGTAAAAACAAGCAAGATCTTAGTAAGATTTTTACATCATTTATATAAATCTCAAATAAATGCAGTCTCCAGTGGAATTCTTGTGATACTCCAGAAGTAGATGATATGTCCTTTGATACAAATGTTCTACATTTTCAATTTAGGACACAGCCGATCAAGTAACTCTCCATCCATTTGGAGGAAGGAGCCTTGGATATCAATAAATTGAAGTTTAAGTAATAAAATACTAGGATTGCCCATTTTTATGTATAATAAAATAATTTACTTATACACACTGAAAACAATATCAAATACAAATATTCATCCTTATTTAATTGTTCCAAGAATTCATTTATTCCCTTATAAATCGTCATTCTTTATACTTTCCCTGAATTTAATTACCAAATTAAAATCAGGGAATTTTTAATTATTATAAATAATTACATACTACAGTTTTTCCATTTTATTTTTCAAACCCGACGAAATTTTCATTCCCCAACCGCCTCCTCCACATTCCAAACCCCTATTCCAGCGGCCGAAAACGCCTCGCCAGTCCTTCCCGACCAGACAAAGCCCCGCCGCCGAAACTCATTTATCTACAAGCGCGCGTCTGTCGATTTCTGCAATTGCCAACCACAAAAACCCGGTCTGTAGGGTAATAAAGTTGGCGCGCCGCGACTGCAGAGCTCTGACACTAGATCCCTGCAATGATGCGCCGCCCGGACTAATAGAGCAAATAAAGTCGATAACTCGGTAAAGAGGGTTGTTGCTTTGCACACGTACACAGCGCCCTTCTCCTTTCAAGCGCACCCACACAGTCTCCGACATAAACATCCGCGCATCCCGACGGCCGATTTCCTCCCTGCAAATCGACACAACCGGATCGATAGACCGACGTAAACATCACACTTTCACACTCCACAATAAACAACAATCCCCGCCTAAACGTCCACAATCTCCCACACATATACGTGCATACTTTTGCACGAACGACTACATTCCCAGTCAACTTTTGCCTCCATTCGAGATATCAACCGAGGCGCAGATTAGGCGCGCAAAAACCGACGACCGTCGCTTCGTGTCGGTCGGCCGCCACACCAACACACACGCATAATGTGTTGGTGCGTCGGGAGTCTGATTATCGGATAAACGTACCTCGAGGTTGACACAGGCCATTATCCTGAGTGGCAACGGGATGGTGTCGCTGTCGAAAATCGGCACCATCTCCTCCCCCTTGCCCAGACACAGTCGGCATAGCTCGTTGATGTGAACGATCACGTTACTCGGGCTGTCGCCCTTCTTGCGGCTGTAGGTTTTCATGCTCGCGGCGATAATCGCGCGTTGCCTAATTGCGGCCGTGGTCGTTGCCGCCCGATTCGGCGAGCCGATCCCGCGGAGTAACGAAGGGGCGATCCCGCGGCAGACCTACGGTTGTATCGGGCGACGACTCGGTCACACACAACGGAATCTATAATGGCAGCGGCGAGTGAGCGACCAAGATGGCGGGACGCGCGCGTCTCGGCGGCAAACGAGGGAGCGCGCGCAGCGCCACCTGCACGCCGCGCAAGTCCGACGAGAAGGGGGAGGGGGAGCGCGCCACGTTTCTCGTGGTCGATAAGGAGGAGAGCGACGCACGGGTGGGGGCGGCGCACGCCGCGGGGAGGGGAGGGGGTTGATATTAAGGAGAGCTTCTTTCAGGGAGCGAGCTGGCAAAATGGGTTTCTTTAATTGCGGAGGGG
>JABFPB010002147.1:0-21301 GCA_022817645.1 Ceratoteleas bidentatus
GGCTGCCGTAGTACGTCTGCCAGTATTGTGCCAGTATTTGGCCGGTTGTTAACTATGGCAATTTCTACATGGGTATATTGGTTCAATAGGAATCATCTCAATCAGTATTTCTTGTTCTCCCAAACAAAAAATTTCTAAGAGTGTGGAAGGTCGAGGGTTCCCAGCGATGTAAGAAGTTTTTTCAAGTGATTGGTTCCATAGCGTTTTTTTGCTTTGTTTGACGAGTTGCTAGAAACAAATTATTGTAGTTTTTGACGTTTTCGTTTATTATTTTGCAAAGATACGAAGTAAAATATAACAAAATATACCAAAACATATCATAATATAATATAAAAAGTGATTTCCAAAATTAGTATAATCCGCAGTTTAGTCGCAAACAATGAATCAATAACGCCACTTTTCGCGCAAAAGCCGCAAGATTGGCCGACAATACACGCGTCTGCACAAAAACCCATAACGCCATAAATATTTGAATCGATAATTGGCGGCGTATCAATCTCGGCGTTACCACTGGCTGTATCGACGAATTACCATAAAGTTAATTTCAAATAACATTTCGCAATGGTGATCTCTCGACGGTGCAGCGGAGCGTTGTTAGGGGGTAATTGGCACATTTCACGACGACGGCAAAAACAATATAGCGGTTGACAATTAATTTCCATTCACGCATGAGCGTAGAATAATGACTCCCGGCCGCTATTAGAGGTGACGAAACGACTGATTTAATTTCACGCGCGCGAACACTCGAAGGGTACGTTGCGTTGGCGGAAAAAGAAAAAAATACTTTATCAGTCAACCAACATGCCTTTGCAGTTGTGAACAATTAGATGCATAAGTAAAACAAAAACAGAAAAATGAGAATAGTTCGAGTGGAAAGTTATGAAACTCATGTTTAATAAGTTGAACTTGAAAAAGAGTGTAAACAAAGGATTGTTTTCATTCAGTCAATACGTAAACAAAGGTTCGGTTACATTCGATCAATACATAAACAAAGGTTTGTTTACATTCGATTAATATGTAAACAAAGGTTTGTTTACATCCAAAAATACGTAAACAAAGGTTTGTTTACACTTGAGAAGTATGTAAATAAGATTTTGTTTATTTTACCAAGTATGTAGACAAAATGTTCACAGTCAATTTATATAACATTAAAGTTAATTTAAATTGAAATATAAGATGGCGCTTTGAAAAGGGGGTACAATTGATACAAAAATATACCAGACAGTGGATACAACCGAGCGTGGAAAACGGCGTTGAAGAAAAATCGGTCGCAATTTGTCCGGGCTCTCCTTCAGTTTTTCCTCTCCGAGCGAAGATGGAAAGAAGCGGAACATTAAATTAAATGCACAATCCCGAGTCCATTATTTCAAGGCAAACACTCAATTTAACTGTCTATTTATTCTCTGCGAATCGTAATAAACGCCCCGAACCAGCGGACCCGATGGAAAAACGATGAAAAACTAATTCTTCGTGTAACCTGTTTAACGAATCGCAATTCGCTGTTTGCCCGGAACGACGCATGTGCAGAAACGCTTACTTTTTTCCTCGGGCAATATTTGCTAATTCTTTTACCTTACAATATTGCAGTTTGTCATGCCGACATTTCGCTTAAACACGTGGATTAAATTATTGTTAAGTGCCATTTTACATTCGTTTGAAGCGTTTAAAGTTAGGTCAAATTTAAGAAGATGAACATTTTAATTCTTGATTTAAACGTAACTTCAAAATTTCCAATTTTAATTTCAGAACGATAATAATCAGCAGATTAACAGTTTCAATTTGAAGTATGTAAACAATTCATTTTTTATCTTTGAAAAAATAAAATCTTTGATATTCTGAATTGAAATTTAAGTTAGAATTTCTTCGTATTTTGTTGAAATTGTTGACTAAAATTGTTTGGGTTTCGAGCGTATCGTTTGAAATTCGTTATTTTTCGTGCAGTATATTCAAAGTTTTACGGTGATCGCGCTATACGAAAATGAACAAAGAGGTGCTGCTGTACTAGGAAAATTAGATGGTCAGGGATAAACAGGCGGGGACGGAACCACGACAACCAATTAGAGGGTTTCGGATACTCATTTCGTGCGTGACGCAAATTTCGGTAAACTTTTGACGAGCGCGCTTTATTCGACGAAAATCGGGCCAATGGAAGACAAGAAGAGTGGTTTGAAATAATCAACTATTTTGTGTTACTTTTTTGTGTCATTACAAAATTAAAACATTCACTTAATATAGAATTTAATTTTAAAAGGGGCATTACGAATCTCTATTTTTTATTTATTTTATCTTTATTTAAACAAATATTTATAATTAATTATTTTTATATTTCGTATTTATTTCAAATCTAAAAATGATTTTTTCACATTTATTTAAACAAACTTTATATTCTTTTTTTTGCAATAAAAATAATATTGCAATAACAATGTTGCCAAAACATTTACTTAACAAACTGAAATTTGATAAATGCAACATTTGATAAACGAAGAAGATTAAAATATGTACGATTTTATTTCAGATAAATATTATTTTAATTCTGGATTCATTATGTAAAAAGAATTCGATTTAAAAGCGCGATTGCTGATATCGAAAAATCGTTACTGATATTGGAATTCGATGTAGCGATGCGACGAAGGCGTCATCTGACAGAGTAGTTAAACATTTGATTAAATTATAATACGTGGAACAAAAATACAAAATTTCATTACTTTTTCGTTAAAAAAATTTCCTAAGTATTTTCGACGGAACGTATTATTTTCAATTTAGATTCAGTATTTATACGTTTTAATAAAAATTCAATATATCTGAATGTTGGCAATATCTCTACTAAACGTTAATATCTGTTTGCCGTTTTTTACAAAGAACATTTTAAGACCAAAGAAAAAACATGTAATACGATTTTCTTTAAACTTATTTTCGGGTACAATTCCCGAAACTTCGTCTGACGAAAACTCTGAGCTCTAAAAAAGATTGACTGTGCTTTTGTGATCGAGTCTCGAATTCGCTGAATGTGTTTCGCGAAATTAGCAGGAAATACAAGAAAAAATGGTCAAATATTAAATATAACCTGTTTCCCTTTAGCTCGCAGAAGTGTAAATAACGCTGCCGCGACATGGCCGTTTTGTTGGTTTTTAGTTTTGCAGACGAGATATTAAATCTCGCTTCTGTTAATCTTTGCGAGCAATTTTGCGTTTCGTCATTTTTTCCCTGTGTGATAACGTGTACTTTGGCGTGAAAAACCGTTCGTTATCATTTAAGCAAATACCCACAAACGGTACAAAAAAATGCATTGGAACTCTATAAAAATCCCAATTTCATCGAAACAAATTGCAGTAACTGATTCGCGAGTTATAGAAAAGGCAAATATCTATAAAATTAATTTTAAAAAATTAACAAAATCAACTTTTAATATTGCTCCTAAAATTGCTAGATTTTGCTAAATTGATAGTGCTAAATTAATTATTTACTTATTAATAATTCAATAACAATTTAACAAGATTACATTTTGTATTTATCGATAAACTAATTGTATACACAAATATTGAATCCTTATTTCGATAAAACCAAATTGTATATGCAACCACCATAAACTAGACCAATTTAATTCAGAATTTTGTTTGGAATTACTCGCGTTGCATGAATAAAATTTCGCTCGCTGCAAAATCCGTTTAATAAAAAATACCCGAGCCAACGATTTATTGATTAGACCGAGAGGAGGGGGGATTTTATCCGACGACCTCGGGACCTTTGTCTTCTAAATCATATGAACAATCGTGACTGCTGTTACCGATCACGTAATTCGCCATATTTCATTCCTCATAAAAGAGTACTTTACGATCCTGCAAGCAGATTAGAACATTATTCGAACGTACGAGCAGCGATTTCGAACTCGTAATATTTCTCGCGATTTTTCCATTATAGCACGTTGTTTTATGTGGGAAACCGTAATTATTCAAAATGCATTTATATTCAACGAATATCAACCGAAAAACAACTAGTAATTTCATAAAATTGTGATCTCAAAAAATGGACTATTTTTTTATTGAAAAATGGATTTAAAACAATTCTTGCAAAGAAAACCTGCGTTAACCCCTCAGATATTTTCAATGTTTTCTTTAAATTTTTTTTAATTTACAGCATTACAAAATTCAATGTTTTACACTATTTTTCTTTCGAAATTTCATTACTTTTTTCGTTACGAAATTTCATTTCATTACGACATTTTTTGTCGGAGAAAACTTCCGACAAAAAATGTCGGAAATAACAAATTTATTAAATATTTTGCTAAATTGTCAGAATATTCCAAAAAGTGTGGAATATTTCAAAATTCAAAAAGACTGCTTTCCGGTATTTTTCTGTAGCAATGAAAAAAAGTGCTTTCATTAATATCGCTGAGAAAAGGCATTGATTTTCTAATTTCGCGGAATTTCTTAACGGCGCGGCCCACTCTCCGAATATTATTTAATAATACCGGGTATTAACGCAATTTTCGGAATACTCCGGCGACATTGCCACGTTTGCCGCTATCGCGAGACAGTAATGAATAGAAACAAGTGAAATTGTGTTTGTTGCGCCGGCGAACGTGGTTTTATTAAATTTCGTCAAATCCGAAAAGTCGGCAAACTGCAATTATCTCGATTAATTCAACTTCCCCAAACAATAAAATGTTTTGGCAAACAAAATTAGTTACTTCATTGCTTTCGATCTTTGGAAAATTGCTAATTTGTCTAAGTTAGCAATTTACTACCATGAGAAATATTCAAATAATTTAAGTTAACATTTCTTGAATAAGAATCAGTTTTTGCTAAATTGGGCTAAAAACAATCATTTAAAAGTTCCATTTTTAAATTTAAAATCAGCATAGTTCCACTCCCTTTTTGCAATAATTAAAAAAACAAAATTCTTTTTCATTTTCATAAATCGAAATTTTTCAAAAAAGTACTATCAGCTATTTACTCATTCAAATGTCATTTCCGTCGATCACTCAGCGATATCTTTGTGAAACATAAAAAAACCATAACACATCGCATGCAATTGTTTCGAGCGAACGGTTAATTAATGCGCATATTAGCCAATCGATATCATTAGCTGCTAAAATGGAATTTTGCTAGCGAAGTTAATTAACCAATGAAACTTGAACTAATTATAATATGTTGGGGTAATTAATAATTATAATGCAGATTTGGCGAGGCGCTCGTTGGCATTCACGTCGATATATCCGAGTTATATTAATGTGCATTATTTTTCATTAATTTCTGATTTATTGCCGTATCGTTGCCGTCGGACGCGAATAAATGCTATCAATTATTGAATATAATTAATATATAGGCGCAACCGCGACAACGTCAGCACGTCACGCGCGGTTTCGCTGTAATGATATAACGAATCGTTCATAAGTGCTCGATATTTTGCGTAATTGCATTGTTAAATGTTAATGGACGTCCATTTTAAGTTCACCGTCCATTATGGCGGATTTCAATCTATCATCTATGTTGGATTTAGCAAAATAACTTGCTATAACTTGCTTCGAAGTCGTTAATAAACTTGTTGTCATTTTTTCGATTTTAGTTATAACAAATAATTATATAAAAATAAATATAACAAATAATTTTGTTATAACAAATAGTTATAACAAATAACAAATATAACAAATAAATCGATAATTAGCGAAATTTCAGGGAACAATTTCTCTTTCCCAAATTACTAACTCGATATAAACTTTATAACGATTTTATTTATTGCTAATTTAGACTAGAACTACTACTTTAAAATTTCGAAAACTAAATTTCAAAGTAACAGTTAGCAAAAGTTAGCAAATTATTGACCTTTGAAAAGCGAAGGTAATCTTTTTTGCCGTTTTTACTCTAAATTTTTTTATTCTATTTTACTCTAAATTTTGCTCTAAAATATAAAGTTGATAAGACTATTATGATATAAGGAGTGCTTTAACTTTCAAGTTTGAATTTAATCAATGAACACAACCCCTGATGCCATGTAGTCGTCATTTTGCCGCAAAATGATCCACATGTCGATATTGGCCGACTTGCTTGCACGGATGAAGTTCCTCGAACTTGGAATGGATATGAAAGTTATCAAATCCAAATGTGAATGAACCAAACCGCACTACAACATGCACGGTATTGTCACCGCCAGGCGAATTCTGCAAGTTAAATACCGACGACACATTTTGCAGTATCAACAGACAATTTGGAGCAACTTTTGGCTGCAAACAAATTGCACTTTAGTCGGGTCAAAATTAACTGAATTTCCTCTGCCGTTCTGCCAAACAACTTTGCTATTGAAAACTTTCAAGTTTAATTTTAAATTGAAACGGTTTTCCAGTGAAGTTTTCTGTTAAATTGAAATACAAATCATTATTTTAAACCTTTCATGGGATTGTTTTGAAAATGTGAATATTTTCCAACTTTCTCACTTTGACAGAATTTCGAAGCTTGTATTGACGTTACGGTTAGGACACGGTGGAACAAATTTCCGAAATGTTTGCCGAAATGCGAAAAGGTGCGTTCAGTTCGAGAGTCAATTTGGCGAAATTTGGCGCGCAAGTGCCCGAAATAATGACGATTGATTACCGCGATTGCGAGCTACTCAATCGCGTTATTTTGCGGCATTCTTTGTGCCGCTGTGAGTGGCAAAATGTTTGACTTGCAATCGGCTGATTAGTAATAATTGACTGGATTCAAGCTCGGCGCGTATTGACCGATACAGTGTAACTTACAAACACGGGCGAAAAAGTTGCTCCGCGGCAGAGTGTCCGCGCAAATACGAATTTGATTTCCTCTTTTGATTTCATGCAGGTGCGTTTGCCTTCGCTCTAGAAATGAAACACGTTTTGAAACATGGCGGTAGATGGGATTGCACAAACAATTGCTCGCGTTTCGCGTGTTCTCGACCGAAAAAGAATAAATGGATAGCTTTGTTTAGGAACAGGGTTTTTGTCCGATTTTACTAAACAGGAATCGTGATAGCAATCGCTTGTCTGACCATGTAGGGGTTGTACTACTTAACCATGAGTTTTGCGAATCGTTGTGTGCGACTGACCGTTTTCATGTTGCACTACTTAAGAGCGATTAAACTCGACAGTCAGTTGAAAAAGCTATGTCCGACGATATGCAGGCTTTACTACTTGGATTCGATATTTTCGACTTTTCGGGGGTCTAAATACATTGATGCATTAATGGTGGTGTAACTTCAAAGAAAGTTTAAAGATTCATGTCCGACAATATATGAGTTGTACTACTTAAACTATAGCTTCGATCTAATTTATTTAATTTACGTTGCTCATTTTAGGTTTCTAGTTATTTTTTCAAAAGGCAATATTTTTCTCGACTTCAGGGGATTTTTTATCACGAGTTACAGAATTAACGTATTTGATATTTATTTTACAATTCATTTCACCCAAATATCGATCAGTATTCGTTCACCGAGTATATCATATGAAAAAGTTGACTGTAAATAAAGACAATGCGCGTATCATGTATCCGTATCATGTATCCGTCAAACAAAATAATGAAATCACTTCTGTTAAATATTTTTCAAAATTGTTATAAACAAATCATTCAAAAGAAATAAAACAAATAGTTATACAACATTATTTAATCCCCGCCTTTCCGTATAAGACCATTTACTGATACCACCGGCAACAATTTCTTTTATTCAGATCCCATAAATCCACTTACGTATAAATCAAGTGCGAAAATCTTCCACCTGACTAAACTCTCGTTACACTACTGCAACAGTATCTCACTGGCTCTCACTTACTCCTCTCCTCAAAAATCTTTATCGCCTAAACACCTTGAGCCACCTCCACAAACATATATTTCAATTCATACTAGAAGGTACTTTACATTCGACTCAATGCCTCATTGGAATACCTCATAAGGGCCTCGTATGGTTTTGATCAGGAATCCTTTGATGTTTGCCACATCAATTCCTGATAAGGCCCACACGTCTGATGTGGCATGCCACATTACATTTTCTACAAGGGTAGTTACAATTGAATTACATAAATCCACACCATCACCCTGCAACAAAAACCCATCTTTTTCTTCAAAAAACAATGACCTCCCGCGAAATAACATCCGGCCAATCGGCGCTCGGCTGATAAAATACAAGATAAATGCCGCATGTACCGATGTTTGCGCGCAGCGCGCGTTTCCGCGCGGCAATAATGTATCGTCGTAATGCGTAACTGGAACGGCCACTTTGCGCGGCTCGGTTGCTTTTATTTTAGTATTTATTTAACGGGTGTGTCGCCTCCGGCAGACGTTCTCGCGCAACGACTCTCACGGGTGCAGTGCAAACTTGGCGCGGCTCGCGAAAGTGCCGAGCCGGGACGGCCAACACACAGCGATACGTCGACGCGAGCTCGCGCGCCATCTATGTGACACTCGGCACTCTTGACCAACATTTTTGCGCCGGACTTTTACTCTCGTGAGTTTTTGTCGCACGTCGCGCCAATCGAAAAGCCACTCGCGCTGTTATCCCGCGACGCTTTATTGAAGCTTTTTGGTTAGGTGCGTAAAGTTTGCTTGGGGATCAATTAGGTTTCTCGCACAGGCTAGAGGGAGGTTTAGATATGGGCATAAACTGTAAAAAAGTACAGTATAATTTAAGCATGCATAGATTTGACTTCAGAACCGTAGAAAATAGTAGGGTGGGAAACAAAATATCGTTCTAACCTCAGATTAAATGCATCCTAGTTATTATTTGTTGAAATATGTAATGTATCGAATTATATTTGGTAAATCAAAACTTCTTACTATAGCGCATCTGCGAAACGCAATTTGAGGATAGAATCCAGGCCAACAAACTTTACCTGTAATTTGTGAGTTTCTTTCGAAAATTTTCTTGCATTAGTTCGCAATTAGTTACAAATTAATTAAAGTAATAAATATTAGTTGACATTTGAATGTCAATATGTATTGACATTCTTAATAATTTTCAGTCCGTGTATAAAATTGGATCCATTTGTGGTTCAAATGTGAGTTTTTATGTAGTTGATATTAAGTTTCGATATGACTGACAAACATTGTATGTTTAAATACAATTATTTCAATTAAATTTAAAATTATTTAAAAAATTCATTCATGATGTGTAAATTTTCATCGAAATATCAAAATATTTCAATAATACTAAGCTCTTACATCCGAACCAATTCACCATCAGACTATCGAACGTTAATTTATACTCCCTGGGTGAATTACAGTAAATATTGCAATGTCGTGTATTTCCCACCGTTTGTTCAGTTAGCAGTTGTTTAATCAAACTTGCTTTGCACCGGTCATCTGAAAACATTAAATTCTATTACGCAAATGTAATTGATTTCTCTCTTCAATAAATGAAACGTCTATGTTTCATTTATTATATACAAATTACATCTATTTCTTCTACTCATTACGTCAGTCGTTTATGAACCTGTTTCAACCTATAGTTACATACTATCTCTACCTATTTAATATGAATCATGTATCACTTCTCGATTTATACGAGGACCATTTATGAATTACATATAATTCAAATACAAACCCTTGCTTCGGACATTCAAAAACATTCAGCAGCGTTAATGCAATTGATTTCACTCTTCCGATTGTTCACTCCTCGGATCCGATAAATTAAATTTGTCGCGCGGACATGTGTCCGGTCACGGTATATTAAGGCGGGCTAATTTCATAATTCAATTACGTAATTACGCCGCTGTTGTCGTTACGGCCGCGTTTGTAGCGTGCGAATTGTTCGATTGGCCGAAATTAAATGTAATGCGCGGCGGTGTCGGCGATGTCGTGTTTTTTCTTCGCAAAGTGATTCGTCAATATCGGCGCCGAAAATAAATCCGGCGAAAAAACTGAAGGAACAACCAAACCGATCGTCAATTTTATCGACATTTTCGGTGCATTATACGACGGCGAAAAAAGCGCGCCATTATTGTTAACGACGAACAAACATTTTGCACGCGCTTTCCGGGCGTTTTTTCCTTCGAATGTAATTTTATTCCGCGCGGCGGGATGCAGTACAGAAAAAAAGCATTTCGCGTTTCCTCTGTGCGCGAAATTTGTTCCAGCATCCGTCCCATATTTCACGTGACATCATTTCCCGCCAATCCGTGTAATTTCACTTGGACAACTATTTCGCGAATCGATCGCAAATTTGTACTGCTCTCGCGCGCTGAATTTGTCAAATTTCTCGGCGCTTTTTGAATTTCGTGGCGCCACGTAAATCAATCGCGCAATTTTCTCTGGGTCTACCGACCATGAACACGGCGACCGGTCGCGTTGCACTTGTCGCACAATTCGAAGCGCAAATACTCGGAAACCGAAATGTAGAGAGGGAAGTTGATTTTTTTTTGAGTCAGTTGGAAAAACGAAAGGTGAGATGGAAGTTTGTAAATGTACGTTAGTAGTTGATAGATTGTTGATGAGTGTTTTCCAGGAAACATTCATCATGGAAATGTTAGGTTTGGGAATTTCTTCAGCTTTTAAATCAGACGTGGATTAAGTCAAAAGTAGTGCCCTCTGAATTTAGGACAGGCGTTAAGTCAGCCAGAAATAGAATCTTCAAAGGAACACTGGCCTGAAGTTAGTAAGAAGTATCATACTAACTTTACGTCCGAAAATCAGTTAAACATAAGTACCCTACCAACATAATGGCTAGAGTAAATAACCAGTAATATACTTCAAGTCCGATGCGAAGATAGTCAGAAGTAGCTATCGACTCTATCTCAAACCTGAAGTTAGTCAGAAGTACACTGAAAAAATTAGAGTAAGAACAATGAAAAAATTAGAGTAAGAACAACTCTTTTTGAGTAAAAAGAGTTGTTCTTACTCTAAATCGAAAATTGAGTTGTGATTACTCTGTTTTTTTCTCAGTATAGCATGCTGATTCTATCTCAAACCTGAAGTTACACTGAGAAAAAATATCAAAGTAAACACAACTCGATTTTCGAGTTGAAATAGAGTAAAAGTACATCCAACTCCAATGATAGTTGTTTTCAGTAGTTTCGAGTAAAAACAACTAAGGTCAGAGGTGTTTTTACTCTTTTCTGAGTTGCGTTTACTTCATTTCTGAGTAGATTTTACTTTTATTTCGAGTCGTACCATTTTTTAATCAAAAAAGAGTTGTTCTTACTCTAATTTTTGATCAGTGTAGTAAAAAGTAGCAAACCATTTATATCTCAAATGTGAACTTAACTAGCAATAGTACTTTTTAAACCCACACTTGAAGTTAGCTCTCCAAATCCCCACCCAAAATCGACTCCAATTCTAAATACGTTATCCTCCATCATCGACTAGCAATTTCTAGGGAAACTACTTCCCTCCTTCCTCACTGTCTTTCCCATCCCGACACTTGGTCCGCGACACGCGCAATCTCGTCGTTTGATTACATCCACTGCGATTCGACTGGCTTACTTGGCGCAACTTAAGCCGCGAGTTCGCGTGTACGTACGTCTGTGCGAACTCGGGGCCGAAATGAATTCGGTCGGGCGAAATTGTTTCGCGACGCTAAGCGAATCCGCGCGCGTCGCGACGCACGAAACAACTTATTATTAGCTTTCTTCCGAACTTCCTGGCGGCATTAGTGCGCCCTGAAATTCATAATTTCGAGGTCGCCCGCGTAATTTCAGACGCGATGCGCGCGAAAAAATGCACCACGCGAGCGTGCGGGCTTCCTCCGGGATTTCCTGGTGGAAGTCGGGGATTCATGGGGATTATTGTTTGATGAGCGTTTCGTGGGTTTCAGGGGATGCATTTTTGATAGCGATGTCTGGTCCGTTTGATGGTCATTGCAGATGAGTACGGAGGAGTTTAAATGCATTATTCCTGAATTGAAGTTGGATTTTGTTGTAATGGTAAAGCTGGATGTGGATCGTAATTGAATGGAGATCACTATTAAATTTAAGGAGAATTATGTCTGCATTTAGGGTGAGCTGAAATGAAACCAGGAGTAGATCTGGTTAAACCAGGAGTAGATCCGGTTAAACCAGGAGTAGATCCGGTTAAACCAGGAGTAGATCCGGTCAAACCAGGATTAGATCTGGTTAAACCAGGAGTAGATCTGGTTAAACCAGGAATAGATCTGGTTAAACCAGAAGTAGATCTAGTTAAACCAGGAGTAGATCTTGTTAAACCAGGTTTTGACCTTTAATGAGCTAGGTGTCTGCTGTATTGAAACTACATTACATTCTATCTGATTCTGATCTAAATTGAACCAGACGCAGATCCAAGTTGAGTTAGGGGTAGATCACCTTTAGGTTAAATTTAAACCAAATGTAGATTATAATGTAGCCAGATGTATATCACGTCTGAACTAATCATAGATACCATCTGAACCATCTGCAGATAACGTCTAAACCATATACAGGTCATATCTAAACCAGATGTAGAAGAAATCTCAACGAAGGTTAAAGACAACATTGAAACATGTGTAGATCTATTTTACTACAACTAGAACAGAATTGTATCATAAGCAACGCATAATCCAATCATGCCCAAGACAGCTACTAATTATTCCCCAACTTTGACGGATGTTTACATAAAGTGTCTACCAATTATAAAACAACAAAAATCATATATAAATCATCTAAAAAAAATTGTTATTCCTCAAAACCTGTTAGCACCCTACCATTGTAAATTAATTGCCCGTAAATTCCTCAACAATTACACCCCGCGTTGCTCCCCGGCAATTATTGCCGCTTAACGATTACCTTGATAATACTATCCCGACTCCGTTGTTACAATTATTGTGACAGCTGTATTAATATTGTACGCACGAAAGGATTAATGCAAGGAGCGGCGCACTTGGCGCTGTTGTCGTAATTGATTTCGGCCGACGAAATTGTTTATGATTAATTACACGCCAGCTCGCCCGCGATCGGCGCGCGATCGTTTTACAACGAATCGAAATTCCCGCGTGTAAACGGCCTCGATAACCCGCAATCGTCCAGCTGGATCTGCCGTTATCGGCGTTAATGATAATGGGCGAACTTGCCGGCTCGATTATGGCTGATTCATGACGATGGTCGCGACGGAATCGGCCCAGCGGATGTAATTGCCGATCATCATCGCGCTATCGACGTGACCTTGTTTTACACTCGACGATTATTTACATACCAGAGGTCAGCTGTAATACGCTGCATAATGCTCGCAGGATTTGCATACGGTTTTTGTGCTATCAGTGGATCATGATACACTGCTAATGATATGGAGTTGTGTTTGAGGTGTGTTAAATTTTTCAACGATATAATACAATTTGATACCATTATTCGGTATGGTAATCTACATGTGGTTTAGTTATGGTACTATCCGATTCAATTATAGTCTAGATCTACGTTACAACCTGAACATGGTTCAAAAGTGATCTGAAACTGGGTAATGTTACTTATATGTGATTCTGTGTTTATTTCACTGTTGGTTTCTGATATACATATGGTACAATGATGATCTATATTTGGTTCACTGCTAATCTACATCTGATTCAAGTATAATCTGGTCCACTGTAGATCTACATCTGATTTTACTGTTGACTTATTACATCTAGTTCACTATTGATCTACTCTGGTATACTTTTAATCGACATATCTGCTTCATTAACGATCTACATCCGGTTCACTGACGATCTACATCTGGTTCAATTATGATCTACATCCGGTTCAATTATGATATACATCTGGTTCAGTTATGATCTACATCTGGTTCAATTGTGATCTACATCTGGTTCAATTATGATCTACATCTGGTTCATGGTTGATCTACACCTGAGTTAATTATGATCTACAACTAGATTAATTATAATCTACGCCTGGTTCAATTATAATCTACATCTGGTTCAGGGTTTATATACATCTGGTTCACTGCTTACACTCTTAAAAATTAGTATTAAACGCAATTCGTAACTACTACAGTATAATAGAAAATCTTCTTGGAACTTTCAACTTTCATCTATTTGTGACGAATAGATAATCTATTACCAACAATAAGACCATGAAGTATGGGGAAACATAATCTATTTTCCGTGTGTTATAGGTTATAATAGGTATGAGAGTTAGAATTGATTCAAATATAACCGCTTCAAGTAGACTCATTACTCAACTCAAATAGTACTTTTTTAAGAGTGTATCAACGTCAGGTTCAGTTATGATGTACATTCGGTTAACTTTTGATCTACACCTGATTTAATACCAATCCAATTCTTGTAAAATTTTATTTTAATCTAAACCTCGACAATTCGGTCACTCTTTCCCGTCGAGATTTCTCATCTACGATTTTCTTCGACTGACACGCGTACTCTCGTCTTGTTGGCAGCCTCCTCGCGAGTGGCGTTTCTTCTTTTCTTCTGCCCGTGTAACATGTCTGCTCATCCCCTTACCCCCCGCTCCTTGCTCTTCTTTCGTTTGCCTGTATCGTAGCGCGGTTGCTGCCAACCGATGGAGCTGGTCGCGGCGCGCATTAAACATTCAAAGCCGCGGCGAAAAAGAAGATGCATTTGCATCCCGCACCGTGACTACCAAAACCGCAGAAAAACATCAATAATTCAAATTCCCCGGCGCAAGTAAGAACAAAGGTTACTCTTTTTGAGGGGAGCGAAAAATAACGCGGATATAGCATCCGGGTCTGGAAGCGGGGTATGTGAGGAGACGGTTGGGAATAATGTACGACAGATTAGCGGGGATGATGCATTTTTAATTCAACGGCATTGTTATTTAAGCGTGATTGTGCCGCCGAGTGGAGAATCGGGAAATTACGACTGCGCGCGCGATAGTGTGGGGTCTGGGCTACGCTGGTGGGTTGCGTTTGTGGAAATTACGCTGATGGATAAAATTGAATGTAATGATCGGCGCGCCGGTACTGTCGGGTGCGATGTTATCGGGGAATGCATTGCGAACGGTGGAATGGGATTTTTTGGAAGGAGGGGGGAGGGGTTTGGTGGCTTTGGAATGACTGAAAAAATGACTGATTTTATGCATCAGCAATTATTACTGAAAGTTTAACTAAATAGAAGTAGTTCAACCATACCATTGCTGAGACATGTAGAGTATTACCCTACAACTGATATTTGCCACAAAAAATATCACCAATCGTGACTAAAAATTAAAAAAGATGTCTTTTCGAATATTTTCAGTTGACATAATTCTTCAGAAATATACTCCGAAATACAAACATTCCCAGTAGAAACTCCCAAAATACAAACTTCCAATCGAACGCAAAATCACCGGCGCAAAGCGCGACTTCGCTAAGGCCTCGATTGTTTGACGAAGCGGCGGAGCAAACTGCCGAGAAGTGCCGATACAGACGAACGAAAGTTGTCGCGCGAGACTGCACCGTTATGTAACGAACGCTCGTTGGGTCTGTCGCGTTATCGACCGCCGACGGCGCGAAATAACGATAAACTGTTTATTATCGCGCGCTAAGTTGCGTTTCGACGGAAGACGAGGGGAGGGCACGAAAGCACGAACGAAATTTAGACGATCGCTTTGACCCGGCCGTTTATGCGCCGCACTTTCGTCGCTGTTTCGCCGTCCCGAGATTGCCTATTCGTGCTGCAACTTTTAATCGACGATTCGGAAAAGTCGTACGCCGGATCCGGCCGCTCGTAAAGGTAACGGCTCGAGGGGGCTTACGGCCACGCCGGAATTACACACTTGAATTCATGGCGCGAATTTCGCGAGCGCCTGATTTAACGACTGGGTATTGGTAGGAGGGGGTGGGGAGGGGGTAATGAGTGGGTGGGGAGGTTTTCTTGGGAGGAGGTGTGATGCGGTGAGACAATGGAGTTAAGTTGGAAGCAAACTTTTCCGACGGTTTTTACTATGGGCTCAACAATGTTTGGTCAGACATGGAAATAAAATTGATATTACCCCAGATGGGTTAAAATGACTGTGTAACTCGAGAAAAGGGAGTAAGTATGAGTCGAAACTAACAAAACTAACAAAACTAACAAAACTAACAAAACTAACGAAACTAACAAAACTAACAAAACTAACGAAACTAACAAAATTTAATTAAAACATGTTTTTTCAAACTTAAAAACAAAAATTCTAATTTGATCATTTTTACCCCCATCCGACCATGGGTTAAACACGTTGGCCTAATTTTTACTCAAAAATGTGTTTCTTCCCTGCGCAACAAGTAAGCTCCCCAGGTTCACGATGAAACTCGAGGTTGTTTCTGGTCCAACTTGGCGGCCCGTTCCCGTAACACTTACGGCATTCCAAGGAGCAATAATTGTCCCGCGCCTACGTAATATCCGAATATCTTGGCTCCGCGCGCAAGAACCGGCCGCCGCATAACGACCCGCACCGATGCCGAGCGGCATCCGATTAATGACCCGGGAATCACGAGGATATCAGGCATATCGAGAAAGTTTAACAGTGCTTCATTAGGCAGAATAGTTTTGGCGGGGCCGGCCGAAAACTGCAGGAATGCCGGGCAATAACAGTAAGTTCGCCAATTCCCCGGGCATGTTCCGAATCGTCCAAATATCTTTCCCGCGGACCTTTTATAATCGCGGCCCGCGCGAACGAATCGATTAATAATTCGCGCCACTCGATAATAATAATGTAAAATCTGAATTATTCGAGCGACTTGCGCGACCGCCTTTCCGGCTGCGCGATGTCGAACATCTCAATTATGAAGGATGGAAAATTGACGTTCGAAGTCTTAGTAATTTTTTTAAGGTATAAAATAGAACAGCATGAATTTGAAACATGATTCAAAAACCACACGTCGCATCCCAAAATTCAAGTTTCCCTAAAATATAATCAATTTATCAATTCAAAACCAAGGATTTTCTTTCTCATTTTTTCCCTCATCAAACTTTCAACCTCCGTAACCCATAATGTGTTAATATCTTTTCCGAATTAACAGCCCCACTTAATCTTGCAATTCACCTCAAAGCACAATTTCAAAGAACAGCCACCCGCTGCCACAAACTCAATCTCATCCCAAGTTTCGATCCACCAACCACTATCGAAACGCCCCCTAGAAATTCACTCGGAGAATGGAGACGTCCTGTTTTGCGAGCACGGTAATGCGTGCGTGTCACATAATGATGTTCTCACGCATGGTTTGATATCACCGTCGTTATTATTATCATCATCGTCCTGCGCCATTGTGTTGCTTTAGATACGAGATCGCAGCGCAGACGATAAATTGCATTCATCCAGCGACAGCGTGCATGCGAATTCCGCCCGTAATCGAGCTCGTGAAACCGTTTATGAATGGAAGGTTTTATTGGCTTGGCGGAATATAAGTTGTAACTAATTCGCGTCCTCTGTCGTACGAAATTTGCCCGGACTAGGGCGAAAGGTGTTTGCCTTGTTTGCCCCGGAATTCTGGCTCTCAATGGAGTATTGATTGTTCGAACTAATCATAAGCAAATTTCAATGCACCTGAATATATTTTAACTAACCGACCTAACATGGCTCAATACCTTGAGCTTCGATTAAAAATTCGATTTGACCTTAACATATTCATAAGTTCGGTATGAACAACGTTAATAAAAAAGCATTCCCAAATAAAAACCTAAACTCCAAAATGATTAAAAGCAATTTTAACTAAACTGGAACTCCTTGAAATAGTTAATTATCTACCAGTTCTTAGCACATCATGCCTACACCTTCAATGGTCCTACTCTGACTATGAAATGCCTAAACTGAAGAAACCCCGAGTTTTCCAAGAAAAGTTAAAATATCCACCTCACTTACCAAGTTTCTAGCACAACTTACTAGTCCGTAGAGAACCTCAATAGTCTGAATCTGACTAATAAGGTCCGAACTCAAAGACTCTATTCTCTACCCATTTCAAGCATCCTCCTAAATTTAGCTTAACTAAATCTTCTAATCCACCCGACTAACAAAACTAACACCTCTCTTTTCCATTTCCAGACTAACCCCCCACTCTCAAACTTCGGCTAACCATCTTCCGCCACGACTCGGCGATGTCCTGAAAGGAGATCTACCCGTATGTGCGCAGGCCTACGTGGTCTTCGATCATGCTAATGCGGGACAATGCAAAGGGCCTGCAGCGACGGTCTGAAGCTGGATCTGACCGAGAACACGCCGGACGGGTTGTCGGGGACGCGACTACCAAACTTGCTGGAGCACGCGACCAATGGTCAGCTGGCGGGACCGAGCGCCGGTGAATACTTGAGCAGCAAGCTGCCGAACGTCGTGGAGGGCTCAATGGACTATGGCGGCGAGCGCAGGTCATCCCGCTACCTCGAGTACGACTCGACCAAATACCACCCGGGAGACGCCGCGTCTCGAGACCCGGCCCCCTACGAGCCTCCGGACGCCGGCTACGGATACGCCAGCCGGAGGTTCGACGGCGTAGACGGCTACGACAATCGTGTCTACCCCGAACGGTACGACCCACGGGCCGAGCTAACCAGACCCTACCAGGAATCGGACTTGGACGTCCCCTACACCGACTCGGCCAAGCGCCGGAACTACGAGGCGCTGCAGGATGGTGCCAGGAAGTACCCCAGGGATTACGGGGGCGAGTACGGGGAGTACGGGTCAAGGTACGCTGAGGAGGAGACCTTGAGGTTCGAGGCGAAGAAGGTGACAGCCTCAAAGGGCTACGACTCTGGGGTGAAGACGAGGGACGTGGGCTATGAGGTCAACGGTCATGGTCAGGACGGAGTAAGGTACGGGTCAGGAGTGAGAACGTATGGGACCCTGCCCCGGTATGACACCAAGAATTATGGCACGTATGAAGGGAAATACCAAGAGGAAGAGTACCAGGGGAAGGAGAGCTTCGAGGGCCCCAAGTACCAGATGACGAGCTCGAAGAGTTACGACAGGAACAAGTACGATGGGAGGTACCAGGAGGGATCGAAGTCTTATGATCAGACGCTGAAGATCGGGGAGGGTACGTCGTCGTCTGGAGGGTACTCGAGGAAGAAGGATGAGAGGGAGGAGACGGAGAAGATGAACGGGTACAGGAAGAATAACTTTGAGGCCTACGGGGTCTATTCGGACCCGGAGGATGACCATGGGTTCCTGGCGGAGAAAAAGGCACCACAGTATACTTATAAGGGTGTCGTGGTGAACGTCAGCGGGGAGTCGAGCGTCGTGGAGCAGAAAAGGGCGAAGGAAGGTCAGCATACCGAGGCGCAGAATGTACCCTGGTGCTGCAGACCCACCATTCTGTTGCTGCTGCTGGTCTTGCTGGTAGTCGTCTTCGTCCTGGTGGCGGGGATTTTGTTATACTTTAATTGTAAGTAGACATTTCGTTGCATGTGTTGGTAGAACATGAAGCTTGATGGTTGATAGAACCACCTACTAGATCTATAGGTAGGACGAAGATGGATTGAGATTGATAGATGACTGGGAAAGGTAGGTTCCATCTGCGTCCTCGTCAGGTTCCTCGTATATATTGTGGAGTTTACAAATTTTACGGAACGAGCGACAAACAAGACGAAGAAAGACGTTTGGAATGACTCGCTATTAGAACGGCATTCCTCCGAGAAACGAATCGCTTAATCCTAATTGCTCCAGTAAACATCGTGCGTTTGACTTGTAAGCGAAGATAATTGGCTTTGCATGAGGGATCGCGCATTGTCAGTGTCGCAGTAATGCGATTGACATAAGTAATACCGCGACAAGTTTTCGAGCAAGGTACAACAAAGTTTCGCTAGGGGCTGGGGTGCCTGGGAGGCTGTCGGGGGACTAATTTTACGATTGCCTGGGGATCGTGCGATGGGATTCTTAAAAATTCTCAACGTCGCAACTCTGACGCTAAACTTCCCCTGACCAGCATTCTACTGAAAACTCTCAACTTGAAGTTTGGGGAAACCCCAGAGTAAACAACCAGGTGGCGCTGGCTGAATATTCGAACGGTTTCCGATCTCCAATTACGCGGGGCAATTTGAGCGCGGCTAATTGGCGCGGAAAGTAACGCAAGTTTTGTACTTAATGACTTGGCGATACGTTCGGATGTGCGACGCGCGATTCGTGCGAATGGCTGCGACACGCTCCGCCGATACATTACTGAGGACGTCGCGCCGCCAGTTTTATACGTCGAAGTTGACACGCGGCGCACGTACCGACTTGCCGCTAGTGAAACGGTTTGACTGGAATGACAATGCGCCCAGAGTCGCGCGGGGATAAAGAATATCCGGCTCGAAGGACCAGATATGTAAATAAAATCAGGATTACGGCGGCGTGAAATAAGCAGCGTCGCTCCCGGGCAGCTCTTGCTGGGGATCCAGCGCAATCAGAGCGGCAACTGCCCGCTCGCAAGGGTGCACCCGGCTCGGATTTTACGCGGATTTTCGGGAATTCGATTTCAGGCCGGCTGACCGGAAGCTGCGGTCGAATTGAAACGGAGAAAAAGAAAACAGTCTGAAGATTGAGTGGATGGGTGTGTGCGAAATTTTTTTCCTAGGGTTTGTGGAGAAACATTGTTGTGATATATGGGCAGATGTAAGGAATGAAGGAAAAGAGAAGAGTAATTTACAAAATTAAAGATCGAAAATTTGGGTTGCGTGTTATGATATTCTGAGATTGAATTCATATTTTTATTGTACACAAATCAGAATGTCAGAAGGTATTGTACACAAGGTATGGTCAGAAGGGCGTAAGTGGATAATTTTTTAAGAGAGTGCTGTGCTAATTTGTTTCACATATTTTTTAATTTCAAATTTAAAACAGACCTGTTTGTGAAGATCATGATTTTTATAATGAAAACTATAATATCTAATATTTTTATTTTGATCCCATGAATTATAAAATGCCAGGAATCATTTAATATATGAAAGATGCAGTTCACACAGAAACTATTTTTAAAAGAAATTGAGAACGAAACCGATTTAATATTCATATATTAATTCCTTACAACTTTTATCAATTCGAAAATATTAATAAAATATATCAATTCTATACAATATCGAAGTAGAAAGTAAGAAATACGCCTGAAAAAAAAAACATTCGTCAACTCTTAGTTTAGGGAATCTATATAAACTAGTGTAGAACTACGAAATTCCAGTTGATTAGTCGGTACCGGACAGATTAAACGGTCGCCTGATACTTTCACTTTCCGTTCTAAATGTAAATAAGGTTTGGTTTTTTGTTTGTTTATTTTGTTAAGGTTGGGGGTACTTCTACACTGAGAAAACTAAGTGGTAAAAGTTACCACTTTAGTTGTATGAAATACCACTATATTGGTACGAAATACAATTTCAAGTGGTAAGGCATACTATTTGTCAAATGTTGAAAACGTTAACCCTCAAGTGGTAAACGTTTACCACTTGAAGTAGTAAGGGATTAGTCTTGATACATCGATCTTTG
>JABFPB010002148.1:0-21300 GCA_022817645.1 Ceratoteleas bidentatus
ATAAAATAGATATATACATATAATATACGTATATTATACATATATTAGATGTATGTCAAATTGATGTTCTATCTGGGCAGAGTACTGCCAGACTTCAACCAGATTGTTTGTAGTCTTGTAACAGCTTGGATATAGTCTGAGTCATGACCCAGACTGTATCCAAACTGAAGTCTGGATGTAATATATGATCTGGTAAGTAGTCAGGTAGCCAGACCGAGTCCAGATTAACTTTTTTCCCAAAGGAAATTACACCTAAACATCCCTTCCAAAACCCTCACCAAACCCGCATATCAAGAGACACGGTAGTGTCTCTGGCCAAGTAAAAAATGTAAATGTCAAAGGTATCAATCTTCTTTTAATCTAAAAAAAGAATCCAGAACTAACCAACCACTCATATCAATCTTCTCTTAACCTAAAAAATAATACCTTTTCGCCATCCCTACCTAGAACTAATCCAACCCTTATCTAAATCTTCTTTTAACTTAAAAAATTATATCTTCCCACCAAAAATCCAACAAACCGGGGCGTCTTCGCGAGGGAAAAGTCCGATTGCGATCTCTCGCAAATCCATAAAGGCTCGCTTTTTATCGACCCTGTGAAATCCGCGCCGTAATTATAATGCGGTATCATTCGCGTGGCGACTTTCTCCCTCGTTCCCTGTCGTTCTCACGCTGCCCTCGATGCTGGCGTCCCTCTCGTGTGGTATTAATTCGCGCGCGTGGGCGTCCCGGTCTGTTGGCCTCGTGTACGATCGCGCGCTACAAAACCGTCCGAAAGCGTCTTTCGGGTGGCGACGGGTAGACCCGCTCCACGTTCCTGGAAGCTAACGCATTCGATCGCTGATTTATGCACTGTATGGCGCAGATGTATAGGGACTTGGTGCGTGTATAAAATTAATTTCGTACATGCCCCGCTGGCCTTGCGCGCGTGTAACTATCAATAATGAAAGAGCGAGGCGCGCGGGTTTGTATGTCGCGGCGACGTTCCCATCATCGGGGGATGATGGAAAAATCCGGGACCGAAGGCTTTCGCAATTGATAAGTGGTCGCAATTGGATCGCTTGGTGGCACTTTTACTGCGAGTGTGATGGATAGGTCGCTGGAGGAGTTCGGATTTTAGAGATGGGGTTACGTTGTCGAATAGGTTCGGTGGAGGGGGACTCTTAATACTATCTAGTAGGAGTTGTAAAAGTTTACTTTTAGATGGTATAAGATGGTAATCTTCATGGAGATATAATCTTATCTTAATGGTGATCGTCGTCAGCCACAAGTGGCACTTCTAATCATTAGATGGCAATCCTCATCGAGATTTTGATCATACCATTTAGATGATAATTCTGATGCCGGTGGTTTCTATTAAAATCTATTTAAATAGTCATAATCTTCATTTATAGGTGGTAACAATTCCGTTTACTTAGCTGAAATGAAGATTGACGAAGTAGCAATCCCTAAATCTAGTTTGCGTCTAGGATGACTAGGACCCAGTCATCTAGATATTAGATTCTCTCCTAGACCTAGGTTAGACCTAGGTTAACTACCTAGGTTAGAATCTACCCCTCTAACTTAATATCAACTATTAGTTCCTTACAGTGTATAGTATACATTTAAAGGGTAAGATAATTAAAAAATCTTCTACTTTCCTATCTCCAGATGACGTTCCAAGGCCACACCACTCTTACCCCTGAAACAAATGCAAAACAGACCCAAGTCTAAGCTCATCTAAAACAAAACCCTGTGAAAATACAGCGGAATTCCCGAAAAATATGCAACCCTTCACCTCCTAATTGATTCTGACAGCAGCGTGAAGAAACCTGATTACTTCTTATCCTAACATAGGGGCTCGTGCAGAAAAAGGGTCACGCCCAGGCATATCGTATCACGACTTGCAGCGTGACTAATGCCGTCTCGCTGCGGGCGCTTTTCAAAGTCCCTCAAAACGACCGCCTTCCGAGAAAACGGGCCACTTTTCGCCCCGCCAGCGTACCGACCCTCGATAAATTTTTTTCGTTAATTGCCCGAATTTATTGAAACATCGCCCCGCGATCGCTCGTACGCGACGTTAATAAATGTAATTGAACCGAGTGTTTGTTTTGCGGCGCGCTGTCGTGTTAATCAAAGCGGGGTTTCGTCTTGTTGAACGCGTACGAGTTAATTCCGGTACCGCAATTTCGGCGGCGATCATTAATATCGCCCGGTAGCCCGGGCACGGACCTTAATTTTCATTTAAATCCAGAGCGCCCGGCGGGACCACCTATGAGTCGAACAAAAAATCGAGAGTAATGACGATAATTTTGATAACGCGTGTCATACCTTTGATGAACGGTCGGCGCGGCATCGACAAGACGCAACCGTAACGTCCCATTAATCTCGAATATCGAAGGATAATTTCCTGCGAAATCGGGGCCATTTTGGTTCCCTTTTCAGCCATTATTCCGGCGTTGCCACTTCGGCGCCGAGGCGTAAAGTGTCGCGGCATAATTTTAAGATGCCTTCGACCTTGAGTCGCGCATGCGTAAAATCGCGGTAAAATTTACCGCAATTTTATTATTTCGCGTAAAGTCGGACAATAAATGCAGAAATGCGCTTTTTTGTCGCTGTATCGGGTTTCGTCCTCGCGATTTACTGGCATTTTTTGGCAAATCGCTATTGATATTCAAATGTATTACGAATTAATTTCGGTAAAAATTAATGACCCGCGCAACGCTCGCTCTGATAAATGGTCGCCATGTCGCGATTTTATCTATTCAGATTTATGTAACAGGTTTATTTTCACGATCGGCCCGATTGTCAGCCGGAATAATGTATTGCCTAATTCGGACAAAACATGTCTCACAAGAATGTCCGCTGCTAAGTATCGTGTCTCTTTTCCGGATTATACAACTAATCTCTGAGTGATAGAACAATTTCAATCAAACGGAATGATTAATCGCAGTGGCGGCGCGTAATGCTAGCGGTTTCGCATTTTTTCGGTGCTCCCGGGGGCGCTTAACGTCGTCCGTATAATTTTATTGGACTCGCATGATAATTCAATTTTCGAGGGCGTCGTTTCGACGAACGGAAATCGTAAAAAATAATAACTGTCCGGCACGTGGGCCTTCGTTAGAATCCGGGATTGGGCGCGATGTTTACAGTCATTTTTGCTCCAACGCCCTCGCGTTCACCGCCATTTTTCATGCGAAACCCAACAGTTCCGCGGCGAATCATGGCTCATGGCGAATGAAAAAAAAAACACGTTGTCAGGTGTGCTCGCATTGGAATCGAATGACTCAGGCTACCAGGTTTACTCCCGTAAGACCACCATGACCGCCGCGCATTTGCACCGGGGAGCTCAAGAAATTGCGCGATTTTTCACGCGCAATTTCGTCGCGCGCAAATGAACTTGACGTCCCGGTACAGTATATCACGAGTCGGCGCGGCGTAATTGACACTGCCGAGGTGTTTCCGATCACGCGCCTAAGGAGCTTAAATGGTCATTTACGGACTTTCGCCGCACGCAAATCAAACGGTGCAAATGAGCGGGACATTGAATTAACAACGAGAAAAATCTTTGGTTCGGTTCCAGTAACGCCAACATGACAAACGATACAGAAATTTGTAGGTTATTTTTATTTTTGTTGTTTATTTCATTACTATAACTGGATTTTTAGGTTATTTTTAGGTTATTATTAAGATTTCTCTCGGTGAGGTCGCTAAAACGATTTCACAAACGTCAGAATAGATAAAAATGATGCAAAAATAATTATATTCTACATACCTGAATATAAACTTTAGGTAGGCCAGTGTAGGTGAATTTGACCACATTAAATTTCGTCGTTTCTTGGATGACCATTTCTAGGAATAATTTTTTCGATGATACGTGTAAAATATGTTAAATAATACCTAGTCATTTTTTTCAAATACCAAGTCTGAGTTGTTTGTTTCAAATGACCATTCTGAACTACAGTTTTTGCGATCCTACCTTCGAGATAGTATTTTCTTACGACATCCTAGGGTATTAAGATATTATAAGAATGGTATCAACGCAATATTCTTATTGATATCGCCACTTACAACAGTGATAAAGACACGAAAAATATTGTCAGATTAGGGCGTACTTTGTTCGACTTTACTGCACGTTTAGGTTTCACAGCTGGATTGTTTCGAACCTAGATAACGGTAATAATGTAACAGTTTAATCGGCGAAACGCCGTTTCCGAACACATTAATTGCATTATGTACTCGAGCTATGAAGTGTCAACGAAGAGCCGGCAAACCTTTTCTCGAACCAACTATTCTCAATCAAAAAATCTTTTCCCACTCAAACCAACCAAAAAAACGTTATCGCTCTCAAATAAAATTCCCTAACCTAAAATTCCTTGGAAATTACTCAAGGAACTACCTACAAAAAGTTGAAAAATTCAACCTAATCGTTAAAACCATCGACAGGCCGAGCCTAATTTACGCGCCGTAATTAAAGTACATTTTTCGTTTCAGGTGCAGAGAATATCTGGTTTCGCCTAAGACGGTTGACGGTATCTTATCCGGGATAGGGTTCGCGATATACGCGCGTGATTATTTCGCAGACTCGCTATCGCTTTTAGTAGAAGCGGATTGCCCACATGGCCTCCACCCACGGTGCTAATACAATGAGGAGTGGGATTTATGCAGCAGCTCATTTTATTATGCCGGTCAATTTACATCGCGGTCCCTTTCGCGCCGGTCACTCTGCGCAATTTATGCGGGATAACATCCTTGCGCGGAACAATGCCGAAATTTATCACGCGCGGTCGGTATTGCAGTTCATTTCGAATGTAAATTGTTTTTCTTTTAGACCTATTTTACCGACCGACTTGCAGTTTAATGATTTGGCGCGAAATTTGAATTTCGGAAAACGAATTCGACTTGATGCTATTCAGACCAAAGGAAAGTTTGAGCAATCGGTAACTTCTTTCCAACGGTCTATATATTTTTATCTTTTTCAGTGTACCTCCATCTTTAGTCCTAATAAAAAGTAACAAAATTAAAATAATATCTTAAATTCCAAAATTCACATTTTGACAACTTAAAATTTGAAGGATAGTAGTAGCACTAGTTATTATGCTAAGAAGTTGTCGACTCCTTCCTAAACGCATATTTGCCATACTTCGAAGGTGTAGATATTGCCAATCTCCAGGGGCTGTTTAAGTATCGTCTTAATCCTCCCATTTGGTTCTGAAAACGGATTGGTACACTGAATCCATTGAACATCCATTATAAACATCTGATATATCCCTTTTTGGTCAAATTAAAAATCTGAAAAGTCGCTGCCCAACTTCCTCTGTACCTACTTGTGACATATGCAAACGCCATCTTTACATTTTCCACCGATCCTCCCCTTCATCATGCAATTAGCCGCACAAATAGAATGTTCCCCATGCAAAAATGACAGTAGGTCACAAGTCATTCGTCTTTCTCTCTCAACCCTCACTTCCCTATATGGCTGATTCAATCCTAAGTCATCAGCTGAAAGGAAAAAATCCTTCGTTTACAGGATCTTATGACAAACTAATCCGGGTAAGAAAATGTTATTATTTACTCAGCATATACTCAATTTTTCTAATCTGAAACAGTTTAACCCATTAGATCCCATTCGGGTCCAGTACGCCCTTGAAACGAATTTTATTATTTATTTATATTTTATTATTGTTTACAGCGTCAGAAACTGAGAAAAATGATTACTAAAAAGAAGGTGACGATTCCCATATAGACATCGAACATGGAATCCATGTGGATTCTACGTGGAGAAACATTCGGACGTAGATTCGACGTAGATTCCACGTTGAATCTACGTGTTTACAGGTATGTTTGTTAGGGTTGAAATATATGTTTTAAAGGGTTAATTTTCTTATGATCTGTAAAAAAAGACCGGAACTTCGATTTTCGACACAAATTTCCAGCCTATAAATTAGTAGATAAGGCCAAAAGTTAGAAAAGTAATTAAAAAATTGTTTAATTATTTTTCTAACTTCTTGATACAATTTGTGGTGCATTCAGACAACTAAAATCTCATCCTGTTATTGAATTGGCTATCTAAGTAACACAACTTGCGGGCAGAAAATCGAAGGAATGAACTGTATATCACAGGTGATTACCTCTTAATGAAGGAACAGCTTCCGTGTAATAACTGGCACATGCAGCCAGACAGGCGAGCAATAATGCAATCTTCAACGCGGCCATTGTGATATGAAATTCGCAGCGCAACTGCGGTAGCGACACGATTTCTCAGTCGGAAATGCTTATCGGTTAATTTACAAAGGTGCTTTTATGCGAATCACGCCAAAGAGGCAATAATTTGAAAACAATATTTGATCTTCCTGATAGGGAGTCGCGCTTTGTGATTGAGTCATGAACCGCGAGATGAAAGGAAGCGGAGTTGAAAGGAAAAGGTTTTTATAATCCTAATTAATTCGTTCTGTGAGCGACGTCAAGAAATTTCGATCCGATTCGAATTAATTTGCATAAAATTATATAAAATGTATTAACTTATAACATATTAACTTACAATTTGTAGGAAGTAAAATAACACTTTTTTCGAAATGAAGTTAATTTATTTCAGGTTTTTTTTTAAGATTGCAGCAATTCGATGTTTACTAGAATAGCCTCATTTTAAATTGTCATTCGGACGACCACAGCTCAGCTGCACTGTATCTGTAATAACCGATTTTGACTGATTTAGAGTACCTTCGATTGTAAACATTGTAAATTTGAGGTAATATTTAATTAACAGCTATGTCTTACTGATCACATTTACAAATTTCATTTTCACAAATACCGCCGGCACTGCCGAAACTAACACATCTGGTGGCACAATCCAGATCTATTAAATCTTTTGACATATACCCTTTTCGTCCCTTGCACAGACTATCATTAGGTACCAAAACTGCAATAATAAACATTTCGGTTATATACTTTCGAATGAAAATTTTTTGTTTACTTAAAATATTAATCGACTGAAAAACCGTTAAAAGCTATAATTTAAATAAAATAAAAAGCTTATCAGTTTGACTTCTTTAACGAATTTAATGAACACTTTCAACCAATTCATGAAATTACCAAACCTCAATGTATAAAAAAGCATAAAAAAATGTATTAAAAAACATGATTTACCTCAAGATTTTAAATTAAAAAAAGATTTATATTTTTCAGGTTATATTTCAAATAAATGTTGATGTTTTAATTAAAGAAAAATGTGTTACCTGAAGAATCAATAATGTTTTCAACTTGATAAACTTGCAATGCAAGGAAGACGAATAAGAAACAAGATTTGCTGGGCAACATTATCGATTAGAAAACTGTTTTAAGGTGCTGGCACAATTATCGACGGTGTACACGACAAAATAGCCAACGCGAAACTGCTCGCGAAACACTTTTCCATTATTTCGCACGCTAAATGCGATAAGTCTATCATTGATTAACTGTGCAGGTTAAACTTGTCCGCGTCGCTGAAAAATGCAGTAGTCTCACGAGTTCATTTGTCAAACTCGACACAAGCAACGACTTTTAATTTCGCGAAAAACGATAAGAAAATGACCTCACTCTTCCACAATTTTATTATTTCAATTCTCCTTTCACCTTAATGTAATCTAGTCTTTTATCTAATCGCCTTTCAGTAAAATTATACAATTACAGAGTTATTACAGCACTTAAATGTCCATTTAACAATTAAAATTATCTTCATCCAAAAGTTCGGACCGAAAACTTCAACAATTTGAGAGTCCAATGTTTAAATAATTTAAAGTTAAAAAAATTTAAAGTTACCTCGAAACACTTAAAACATTAAAATAAAAAAAGAACTAAAACCTCTATTTCGAGGCTGATCTTAGGCGATGATTCATTTTTTAGCTTTTGGATATCTTCTGACATGAAAAGAAAAACGCGTCTAAAATTAACTATTAAATACGCAGAAACATTCCTATTCCTAATCATGATGCAAAAAACGTAGTTTACAATTAGAACGCCTCGTTTATCAGGGGATCCCGGTGACGCACGATCCAATCGCCGAGTCGTCGCGAGAGCGATACTATTGAAACACTTATAGACAATCGGTGATTCCCTGTCAGGGGATTCACGCGCTGGCCTCCGACCGATACATCTTCCCGGCAAATGATGCATATAAAAGTGCAACCGTTCCACCCAATAATCAATTCAGTTTGCGAAGCTGTGAGCTGAACCAGTACCTTAACAACACACGTATCCTCACGACTTTCATCAAAATGTCTCCGATGAAAATTGCTTTACTCGTCGCCTGCTTGGCTGCAGCTGCCACTGTTTACGTTGAAGCAGCTCCATCTCGTGGTAATTTACTTTATTTACTTCTGTCACTGCATTTACATTTCAATGATCATACCTTCATAAACAATAATATTTATATTCAACTTAACATATTTATAATATTAATAATTTTTCATTTTTTATATGATGAATTAACTATAAAGTTGGTATTTTCCGCCCGAGGGCGAAAATAAGCAAATTTTCGCTGCAGGGCGCAAAATAAGTACTTTCCGCCCGACGGCGAAAATGAGCCATTTTTTGCTGCAGGGCGCAAAGTAGGTCCTTTCTGCCCAAGAGCGAAAATAAGTCATTTTTCGCTGCAGGGCGCAAAGTAAGAATTTTCCGCCCGACGGTGAAAATAAGCAATTTTTTACTCTAGGGCGCAAAGTAGTTACTTTCTGCCGAAGGGCAAAAATAAGCAAACTTTTGCTGATAAGATAAAAAAACAAAACTAACAAAACTAGTCCAGTAACTTACTTGTTGGATCTACAACTACGATGCTGGATCTAGACAACGTGCTGGATCTACGACTATTATGCTGGATCTACTTTGATTATTTTAGCTACTCCACTAACTTACTTGCTGGATCTATCATAATGCGGATCAGCTTTTCACCCGAAATATAAGATCGAAAAAGTTCATTTTTAGTGTATACAGGGTAAAAAATATACTAAAACCCCCGTAAAATTGTCTCATCTCGAAACTAATTAATCGACCCTTCTTTTGTCTAGACTTCGAGGACCTGGAGCACGACAACGTGTACTACCGCATGGACGAGGATCGCGCTGACAGACACCGGCGCGTGACCTGTGACCTCATGTCGTTCGGGGGAAAAGTCAATCATTCGGCGTGTGCGGCGCATTGTCTCGCTAGAGGAAAAGCCGGAGGAAGGTGCAACGACGGGGTCTGCCAATGTCGCAAGTCAGTGCCACTTTGTGACGCGCCGTCGTGTCCATCATACGATGGACGCGACGTGAATTATTCATGAGCCAAGCGGCTTTTCATTTCGCTGGCTCTCGTTTTCTTTTTATTTCGTCTCTTTGTCCGGTACCAGTTCCCTTTTGCAATGATTTAATTGTATGTTGCAGAACCAAATTCACGGACTTGTTCGGCTGAGGATGACGGTACCGAAGGTGCGCAGCCAGTTCGACGGTTCCACGTTGTTACTTCTTGTTATTGTTGTTATTATTGTTTTTCTTGTTGTAACATGTTCCCATTATGAGATTAAACGCAGATTATAAGTGAACCGTAATGTGTTTTAATTTCGATGTGTTCTCCTCGCACTTAAGGATGTTATAGCAAATGGTCAACTATTAGGGAATTTGTTTATTTTAATCGAAATGAATTCTTTGAATCATAAGCTTTCCGAAACTGTAAAAATCAGGGCTTACGGACCTAATTTTCAAGAAAAATGACTTCAAAGTATGCCTCGTAAGCAACTATTTTACATAGGCTCTTATCGAGTAGGATAGATTGTTGGCTACTTTTATTGAAAAATATACCACACAAAGTATTAAGATATTGTCGAAAAAGTAGAATACTTTTTCGACAATAATACCTTACTGTAAAGATATAAAATATTGTTACGGGATAAATATAAGAAATATTCCAATGTAAATGTTCAATTCGCAATTGATCAGAATGTGTTAGACAGAGACAGAAACAACACGACTTGGATCAAATTGTTACTAATGTTGCACTTTATCTTGGTAAACAAATAAACAAAATGAACAAGTGAACTTAATGAGACACGAAAAATGGAATTGGTGAAGTTTCCTATAGTTTTGCCGATTTATTTGAATTTTAAAATATTTTACTATTTAGTTGCTAATTTGACTTCTATAACACATTTAAAAAAACCTTCTGCAAAATTCAAGCGTATTGTAAAGATTCTTTAAAGTTTACAGGGCACTGCGAAATGAAGGTCTTTTTACAATGAATTTCAGTTTGTTCTGTACACTGATGTTGATGTTTACATTTTTAACGTAAACATCGCAATCGGTTATTATACTCCGATAGCTCGCAATTCGTAGTCCAAAGTCGCAGTCTTACACTTCTGTCGTCGAGTTTGCATATGATAAGCTCTGGGAATAGAGACGACTTGCTCAATCCGGGGAATCACCGATGTTTTGTTTAGATACCAGTGCCGCGTCGTGGTGGGGACAAAAGGAAAACACTGGACAAAGGAGGACGCATTTTTCGTAGCAATTGCTTTTTATGAAAACAATCGATCCTTTTTCTGAATGGGACAGTCAAGTTCAAAGAACACAAGGCGAGACTCGAAACAAGAGTCAACAGTATCGGTTGTATAATTTGATCGTGGGTTACTGAAACATAAACAATGTCCACATAGTCGAAAGAACGAGTGGTCGGCAAACAGACGCCCAAACTGGAAACGAGAAGAATGCAATGGGAGAGAAGGTATTCGAATTTCTCTTAGTCTTTTTTACCGGATTACTAATTGCACGGAATATTTGGAACTGAATAAACAGTCGGTTTGACATTGTGAAGCGTTGTCTCAAATTTTACAAGTTTTTTATCGCTTTTGTTTGCAATGAAAAAGTTGTTTATTTACTCGCTTATTTACTTGATTATTTATTTATTACCATGACTGTTAAGATGGCGGAAAAAATGGAAAACAGATCGCCCACTAAAGCGACGCCATTGTCCATCGAAGGCACAACACCTTAGCCCACGTGCAAAGTGTGCCTGACCTCGATCAATATCACTCTATCAAGTTACAATCGATTCGTTCCGCCTTTAATTCGAGGGGCCGTCGAAACAAAAGTGGACGTGCATCTTATTGAGGTAATTACTATCATCACACGAATGCCACACCGAGTTTTAAGTTTCAGTCTTGACGCGGAATCGCCATCACAATGGCGATTCCAAAACGATCTGCCCAATTTGCAAACCCCGTCTCAGCAAGATTACGTTTCATTAAAGATTTCACATTTATTTTATGTGCCATCCAGGACTCGATTGCTGATTATACGCGCATACGTAAATAACGCACTAGAAGAAACTGGAGGCCCAAAAACAAAGAAAATTGCAAAGTCAAAGTGTTAATGTGACCGGATCTGGAAACGTGCAGAATACACAATGTAGAGATAGAAGGAAACGGAAGCAAGACGAGTCGCATCGAGCGTATAAACTTTGCACGAAATAAGATGACCAATTAAGGAGTAGGGTGAGAACGAAATAATAAATTTTTTGTATTAAAAAACATTTATTTTACATACAGTGCTTCGTTGCGTACAAATTTGTATTTACAATTATTACTCAAATTCTACAAACAATTGTTTAGTTTGTTTAATGCATTTTAATTTAAAAGAGATCAGGTATATAATCCCGAACGAAAAATTCTAAAAACGGTTCAAAAAATGAAACCATGGAATGACATTGATGTTGAGTATCGTCTCATTACATTGATATAAAAGTAATTAATTCTTTGAAATACATTAACTATTACATATATGTCGATGAATAAACCATCTATGTTTAGTAAACTGAGAAAAAAGAAATGTCTGTTGGCTACCTGAATAGTCTCTAAAATAGTCGACGTGTAGCTTGAAACACTCGACTAAAGTAGGTAATAAAATATTATTAATCGCAATTGCGTTAGCTACATAGAAGGTTAGACATCTGGAATGTCTACAGTACAACTTTTTTCGTTTTGTCCGTAAATTACTACCTTTCACGGTCTGCAGCAGACAATCGTTTTTTTCAGTGTACCATTGCATTGCCGCTTTGACGTAAAAAAACTACCATTGTGTAATAATACTATTACAAGAACAAGTTTTATCAACAGAGTAGTGAGAAACATATAGTAAGATATTTTTATCGATAAAGTCAGACAATGATAAAGACCAAATCTCAGAATGGAACACTAGTTTATCCAGTGTATTGAAAAAGAATTCAGTCTAGAAGCTATCTGGCAACTTCGAGCCTTACATTATAGTGTTAGATAAAATAATCTTGTCAAAAAAGTTATTTCTCATAGAGATACTTTTCATTGTAAAGAAATTTAGAGAAAAATATTCTAAAAGGTAATGTTTAATTAAAAGAATTGCTACAGTTTTTACACCA
Source organism: Ceratoteleas bidentatus (assembly GCA_022817645.1). Classification (NCBI taxonomy): domain Eukaryota; kingdom Metazoa; phylum Arthropoda; class Insecta; order Hymenoptera; family Scelionidae; genus Ceratoteleas; species Ceratoteleas bidentatus. Next base: position 12,378 of record JABFPB010002148.1, read on the forward strand.
TACAATGCAACAGAGATATAAGAAAAGTTTGAAACGATCCGAAAATCAGCCTTCCGAAACACACCGAATGGCAGCTCTGGATTGATTTACGTATTTTCCATTTTCATTGCAATTCATATGCTTAATTATTTTTTGTTACAAGACATGTAATTATGCTTACAATAATTTTTGTTCCATATGCTGCAATTATGCTTACAGTAACTTTTGTTACAAGTGCTGCAATTATGCTAACAGTGGCTTGCAGAAAGACTTTTACTGTGAGTTACCATCATCTTTAAATCTTTGCGTCTAATAGGGTATTGACTCGAAATAAGCTCACTGTAATTTTTGTTACAAGTGCTGCAACTATGCTAACATTAATTTTTGTTAAAAAATGCTGCCCAATAAATACTTAAAAATGTTTCTTGGGAGATGCCTACACCGACTGCATTAGATTTGATTACTAATACGACCTCAAGATTAATTTAAGCATTTTTCATATTCAGTCGATTGATATAGTTGTGCTTTCATTGAGTTAACAGTAATTTTTGTTACAAGTGCTGAATTATGCTAATATTAATTTTGGTAAAAAATGTTGCCCAATAGGTTGGTAAAAAAAGTTTCTTGGAAGATACCTACATTGACGACATTAGACATAACTACTAATACGAACTCTGGATTAATTTACACATTTTCTTGCATTCGATTCATATAGTTATGCTTACATGGAGCTAACAGTAATTTTTGTTATACGTGCTGCAAATATGCTTGCAATATTTTTGAATACAAGTGCTTACAGTGTCATTATGCTTACAGTAATTTTTCTTGCAATTATTATAATTATGCTTACAGTAATTTTGGTACAAGTGCTTTTTTTACTTGTCTTTCGAATTTCCTTGTAGAAATTATGCTTGCAGAAAGACTTTTACTGTGAGTTACCATCTTCTTTAAATTTTTGCGTCTAATAGGGTATTGACTCGAAAAATAAAAAACCCTGTAATTTTTGTTACAAGTGCTGCAATTATGCTAACATTAATTTTTGTTAAAAAATGCTGCCCGATAAATACTTAAAAAAGATTCTTGGGAAATGCCTACACCGACTACAATAGATTTGATTACTAGTACGAGCTCAAGATTGATTTAAATATTTTTCATATTCAATCGATTGATATAGTTGTGCTTTCATTCAGCTCAAAATACAAATTTTTAATGCAAAATCGTGCTGCAAAGCCAATGATATAATGCTTTCAGTTTTTTGTTGTTACAAGTCACATGATTTCACTAAGTTGTATTTCAAATATGCAATATTAAGTTTCTTGGAAGATGCCTACATTGACGACATTAGACATGACTACTAATATGTACTCTGGAATGATTTACGTGTGTTTTTGCATTCAATTCATATAGTCATGCCTTACATGGACCTCACACTAATTATGATAACAGTGGCTTTTTTCACTTGTCCTTCGAATTCTTCGAACAGAATTTTTTGTTGCAAATACTGCAATTATGCTTATTGTAAGACTTTCATTGCGAATTACCATCGTCTATAAGTCTTTGCGTCTAATAGGGAATTGACTAGAAAAAAGAACAATCTTGGGAGATGCTTACACCGACTACATTAGATTTGATTAGTAATACGAGCTCAAGATTGATTTAAACATTTTTCATATTCAATCGATTGATATAGTTGTGCTTTCATTGAGCTCATAGTAATTTTTTATTGTAAATATAAAATCATGTTGCAAAAAAAATGAACTAATGGTTTCAGTTTTCTTTTGTTACGTTGGCAATGATTTCACTAAGTTGTATTTCAAATATGCAACAGTAAGACTTTTACTGCGAATTACCATCGTCTTTAAACCTTTGGCTCTGAATGAACAGCGGTTCTTTTATCTTGTCCTTCGAAACCTGCCATCACAATTTTTTGTTACAAATGCTGCAATTATTTTTACAGAAATACTTTTACTGTAAGTTACCAACGTCGTTACATCGTTGGGTCTAATAGGTAATTGACTCGAAAAAAGTTTCTTGGAACATGCCTACATTGACGACATTAGACATGACTACTAATACGAACTCTGCATTGATTTACACGTTTTTCATATTCAATCGATTGATATAGTTGAGCTTTCATTGAGCTCACAGTAATTTTTGTTGCAAAAGCTGCAATTATGCTTACAGTAATTTTGATTACAAGTGCTGTAATTATGCTAACAGCGGTTTTTTCAGTTGTCCTGCGAATGTTTCCTGCACCATTTTTTGTTACAATATGCTGACAGAAAGACTTTTACTGTGAGCTACCAACGTCGTCAAGTCTTTTGGTCTAATAGGGAATGCCTACATTGACGACATTAGACATGACTACTAATACGAACTCTGGATTGATTTAAACATTTTTCATATTCAATCGATTGATATAGTTGTGCTTTCATTGAGCTAACAGTAATTTTTACACAGTTACAAGTGCTATAATTATGCTAACATTATTTTTGTTAGAGGCTGTCTCCAAATGGTTCCCTAAAAAAGTTTCTTGGTAGATGCCTACATTGACGACACCAGACATGACTACTCTTGTACACTGCTTTCATTAGCATAAATATTTTATGTTTACAAGGAGCTTTATGCCTATTTTATGCCTACACTGTAATTTTTGTTAGAAGTGCTGCAATTATGCTAACATCATTTTTGTGAATAAATGCTGTCCCATTAACGCATAAAAAAATTTCCTACATTGATTACATTAGACATTACTACTGGAACTCTGGATTGATTTACATATTTTTCATATTTAATCAATTGATACTTATGCTTTCATTGATCTTACAGAAATTTTTGTCAGAAGTGCTGCAATTATGCTTACAGTAATTTTGGTTACTAGTGCTGCAACATTATGCTTACAGTAATTGTTGATGCAGGTGCTGCAATTATGCTTATAGAAAGACTCTTAAAAAGTTTCTTGGAACATGTCTATATTGACTACATTAAAAGTGACGAACGATAATCCAAGGCAGATTATGCCAATAAACAGATCTCACATTAAAATAAATCTTTTCAATCGTCTGTTGAGAAAGCTTGTATATTCATACAAATTTAAAATTATAAGCTTTATAACTTTCTTTGTGAAACAAACCCAGTCAACAATGTATTCCTCACAGTTAACTCCAATTTGTCAGAGCTTTTCAGAATTTCAAATATAATACGATTCCTTTCGATAGAAAAGAAATCTGGTCAGTATTGTAACGTTTAACGTTTAGAACCCTACCTAATTCGTCGATCGATGATCATTTGATCATTATGTGTAGAATAATCATTCTATCATTATGTGTTGAATAAACAGAATAATCGTTGTATTAATCTAAGATGGTTTTCAACGCAGACGTTGAAAACTCTTTTCGGGTACCAGTGTGCAGTTTGGAGTTGACCGTCACCTGACGTCGAAGCTGTCAGGTAACTGTAGACCTGACGTTTTTGTCAACTGACATCGGAGCTTGCCACTTTACAACATGGAATGGTTAGCTGCAGACATTAAAAAACATTTATAAATAGCACATATATAATCACAAAATAAATACAAAATCATACATCGAAACAAAGTATATTACCGTCCAGTCGTAGCAAGGTTACTTCGTTGAGGAGAAATTCTATGAAGCTGTCTCAGAAAGTATCACATTTTCGTCAAATGCTCAACTTTGCAGGATCCTGCATTTTCCAGTAGAAATCGCCAGTTTTGTCCTCAGCTGTACAAACAAAATGTAACAAGTTACTTTAACTGTAACTTTTACAAATTTTAACTATGACAATAAATTCGGATACTTACGTTAAACATTATGCAGTTCTTCAGCAGGTCCAACAAATACATACACCAGAAGGCGTACATTTTCACATAAACGACGATATTGTAACTTCGACTTGACGATTCCGTGGTAACATTTAGTAATGTTAGTATATCTATTAGAACACTTCCACACTGTGGCGAAATCAACGAAATTCACTTCGAGTCGAACTACACTGAAGCTGTATTCGAAGGCACCTGTGTTAGTTGGCACCTTCGAATAAGCGAAGGTGCCAACTTGACGTTTAGACTTGATATGAGAAATTTCATTTTGTCCCAGTATATAAGTATACGGCGATTGCCTTGATTTAATTAACGTATATATTTTTACATGGTACATTCAACCTTATCGCTACTGACTAATGGTACGATCTGTGTACGAAAATAAAATTGAGAATAAAAACAGTTAATGTTAATGATAAAATTAAACGAAGTCTATTTATGGTGATAAGATAAGAGAGTGAAAGATATGGTGTAACAATATTATGTTATTTTTGAATTTAAACTATATTCAAAATAATAGAAAACGGTTTTTATTCTAATGATTCCAATTTATAATAATAACCATGAGAAACAAGATAAGATGTATAGTATGATTTGTTGTTTAACTCTGAATCATGGATATTTTTTTATTCTTAATTTTGGAAATCGTTACATTTCCCGTAATAGGGCATACATCATTATTTTTTAAAATCATTTATAAAACATTATTGTTTCAACTCCTATTTTAACTCTCCGATTAAGCCATTCTATTCTAAATCTGAAGGTTTATATGAAATTTATTCATACCTACCTATATTCTATGATTAATACGATTATTCATAAGGCCATTTATACAGTGGGTATTACACAAATAAATCATACTAAGTGAAGTGTTATTTATCTACAAGTTTTTTCAGTTAAGAATTTTCATTCACTGGTACTGGAAAAGTTTTTCGAAAAGGAGAAATGGGTAAGTTATACTTATGATATTATAAGGCAATAATTTGCTACGGCCTATGGTACTTTTAAGATTTTAAACCCTAACATTTACTAGTAGTTTGAAACATTTCCAATCATTAATTGCCAATTTTCTATCAAAGGGGATAGCAGGATAAAACTGGTGGATCGGCCTCAGAGAGCTTCTGTTTTGCTCATGTGATAATCCGATCAGAAACGTTAAACAATTATTTAAACGGTTTTTACTCGACATTTTTTGCTTCTCCAATTTATCCCGTAAAATCCATTTTGTGATAATCAGGACATTATATTTTTTCGTCGCAGTTTCGTCACAGCTAAACATATTTTAATGGACTGTTTACGTTTGTTAGTAATTTTGCGACATGTAAAGAGTAGTTACGCTTTTTTTAGCCATTTTCTTGGATAACAGACTTCAAAATATGATCAAAAATCATAAAAAACGCAATTAAAAATGTTTAAAAAAATCATTTTTAAAAGGTCTAATTGTCGCTGTCTTCCTTAAGGTAGTTCCCCTTTTGAAGGGCAGATATTAAAGGTAGCAAGTGAAAATGTGCTGATATTAATTTTTCGTAGTATTAATTTGATTGTTTCTTGGTATAATAAATATGATTTTCTTTTTAATTAAGTACGAAAATGAAAAAAGATTTTTCATTGCAACTGATTTTTGTCAGTTGCTAATGAGAATTATAATGAGAATTCGATGAAATTTTAAATCTGGTTTATTTCAAGCCTACTATTTGATTTGCCACATTCCTAAGCATTTCTTCTGCGTAGAAATCGAGATATTCGATATGTTAAAGTTTCATTAAAACACGTGGGTAGTATCACTATATATATCATTTTCAGCAATTTCAGCGGGCAATATTTCGGCTCCTAAGCAGACGAAATGCTTGAGAATTTGGTAAATCAATTAGTAGCATCGAAATTAACCTGACTTAAAGTATCATCGAATTCTCATCATTCACTGCTAAAACAAGTGTCTTAATTTCAGACACTTTTTGTAGACATTATTAAGACGTCTTAAAAAAGTGTCTTAAAATAAGACATATTGCGTCTTAATTTAAGACATATTGCGTCTTATTTAAGACAATTTTCACGAATTAAGACGCTTTTTCGTGTGTCTTAATGCCTGTTTTTTACTATGTTGTAATTTAATAAGGCAGCTGCCTTAATTATCGGTTCAACATATTCAATAGAAAATTGGTTTATTATTTGTCGTATGCGAGATATTTATTTGAAATCATTCGACCTGCGCAAATCTTGAATAGTGTATTTTGGGTTAAACATGTTGAACTAATAATTAACGGCAGAATAAAAAACAGAAACCCTCGGAAGCCGATTCACCAATCTTATCATGCTACCCCCATTATTTTATATTCAGTTGTACATCTGTTCGCAAAACAGAATGTTTTACTGGTTAATACATTAAAATATTGTGAGCGAGAAATAATTATCGTGTTGCTTTTGTAATTTCAGATTTTACAATACGACTGGCTATTATCTTGGGCGGTGTAACAATAGTTACGTCTGTAAATAAGATATTTGGGGATCCACTTGGTGACAGCGGATGTGTTATAAATATGTTAAATAAAATAGATTGCTCTAACAAACATTTAGAAATAGTGCCCTCCATGTTTGGAGTAAAAAATGAAATATTGGAAAAAGAAAGCTTAAATAAATCAACAAGCATTTTTTTAGAAGAAAACAATATTAAAGAAATAAAAAATTCAGCATTCGTAAACACACCGAATTTGGATAAATTGAGTTTAAGCCGGAATAAAATCACAATTATCGAATTAAAAGCGTTTGGCCATCTTAAAAAACTGACTACTTTATATTTGTATAATAACACGATTAAACACTTCTACTGTGAGTTGCCGTCAACTTTACAATGGTTGAAACTCTATGAAAATAAAATCGTAACAATTTCTTGGTACATGTCCACATTAACATTTAAAAACGAGGCCATCAACAATAGTAATTCTTTAAATTTGCTTCTTGTTGAACGCGGTAGTGAAGTCAAAATCTCCCCCCCAAATTCGCTGGAAACACTTAAGCAATTACGGATAGTCCATAAAACCCAATTATGCGCCTTAACATGGATCGTAAGCGTTAACGTATCTTTTGTTTCGATATCGCTTAATAATCCCTGTCACTGTGTTTTACCTAAACTAAAGTCTAACAGCCGACCAAAAGCCCAAGGAACCTATTCCGTAAAATTGGCATGTTTCACGAACGGAGAAAAAAATCCCGAACGATTATATTACTTTAATTCTCAGAATGAGACTGAGAATATCCAAAATCTGCTTTCGTTATCTCAGTTTTGGGATGAAGAGACATACGAACGAGTGAGAAACTTAACATCCCAATACAATACCGCCATTTCCACGTCGCAGGCGAATCCTAAAACCATTAAAGATAATAAAAAAAAAACTGCTGCTGCTGCTGCTATTGCAAGTATTACTGATATTACTAATAATTCTCAACGAAAGGAAATTCACAACCGCACTGGAATGTCAAATTTAAGTTATAACAGTAACTCGTATAAAACAGTTAAAACCCCAACAACAACGGAACCATCTATAACTGAAGAACATAGAAAAACCCCTGAAGTAAACAGTGGAGTAGCAAACCTCGTAAAATTCTACAATTCCAAGACTCAAACTCCTCCATCCCGAGACTCAAATTCCGCAGGTCAAAACAAAAATGTGAAGAACATTAAACCAGAAGATTCCCTTTCTTCAAAGCATTCTGTATCAGCTAATAAAATGTTAGTAGATACTGCGTTAAATCCAGTTTCAAGAAGTAATTCTGAAATAGAATCTACCACAGTTGCTTCCGAGGTTGTTTCTACCAATTCCACACCCGTTACTGCCGCCAAACCAGATGTTCAGAAAATGGTACCATGGAATGATGTTGGTGTTCAGACTTGCTCTTATTCGTACATGGTGAGGGTGCAAAATTTAAACTATTTCTTTTCTGTATAATCTTCAACAATAAACAATATTGACTAACGACTGATTTTCATTGCAGACAATAGTGCTTATTATATACAACGTTGTTGCATACCTTATTTTGTTCGGCCTTATGATCTACGGAATAGTTATTGGAATTATGGAATTAATTGCAGCACTGAAACGTTGGCGATATCGGAAACTCTGCAGACGATCAAGAAAAATCCATTCTTCTTAACATAACTTCGAGATTGTAATCAATTTTGTAATCAATTAAAAATGTGTTGGAATTAATTGGAACTAATACTAAGTATGTACATATGAAGGGAGAACCATTGGCATACTTTTAACGGACTTTAGTTTTTATGAAGCTGAAACTGGCAGATTATTCCCCAGCAGACTGTTAAAAATGTAGCGCTTCTTAACCCAATTCAAAACTAATTTTTCAGTTTTGGATTGGGCAAACTCTTTTAGTGTTGCCCAAACTCAAAAAAGATATTTTGTATTGATTTTGAAGTTGAGAACCGCTTATTTTAATAGTCTGCTGTGGAATAGTCTGCCAGTTTCAGCTTCATTTAGATTTTGCTAACTCTTTAAGAAAGAGTTCAGAAACAATTTGTTGTCGCTAAAAAATAAATTAATTATATTTGTAAATCTGAAAACTGTAATGGAAATTGGAAACTTAAAAGACAATAACACTGGACTTCGAGAATTAATCTGTATAATTGTATACATTTCAAAATAAATAATTAACAATTTAAAAATAGTGGATTTATTTAGTTTTATTAGAACATTTGAAAATCTATTTATTGTTAAATATTTTTTTAACTCTTATGATTATCAGTAAGCTATAACAGGATCATAACTTCGCAACGATAAGGTATTTAGTCATTTTTAATGATTTTCACTGTTCTTTTAAAATGCATAGAGTGAACCGTATAAAAATTTTGTATAAAAAATTTGCTTGTTTGGATACGTCAAAATCGATGGGGAATTTTGATTTGTTGACTTCAAATTCTAAAGAAAATAATAAAAATAGAACACACTGTAACCCCAAATTATAAATTTCATTTTCACAAACAACCGCCACCGAGCCTCGAACCCGCGATCTTAGGATTCCAAGTTATAGTATATTTTTAACCAAGGGAGTAAAACTGAGTTTTACTCCCCGAGGTTACAACGATATTTTTCGTTA
>JABFPB010002149.1:0-21285 GCA_022817645.1 Ceratoteleas bidentatus
AAATTGGAGCTGCACTCGCTAGTGCCTTAGCGTGTAACACCCCATCCAAACTCTCCAACAATTCCAACTCTCCATCAGAAACATTATTCTCCTCCACAAAGAAGTCATAAAAGAAATTATTCTATTCCAAGTTTTCCCTTACACCCCATTCTTCATCGTCTATCTCATAAAAAAGCACTGCCACTAATGGCACTGAATAATTGCCGCTATAAGAAAAGTGATTCCCGGCTAATTAGTCGGCCCGGCTGATCAATCTTGGCATGTAAATGTAACGCGATTAATAATGTAACGCGAACTTTTGCTCGCGAGTTCTTTTTTCCGCTCGGGTCGTTGGTTCGCGTTAAAAATGTTGCCCGCGCTGATTAATTTTGCAAACTCGAATCAGCGGCGGAACCGGCGCGCTGGCGCGATTGGCCGGATCGATCGCCGGATTGTTTGCATTTCGATCGCGCAGGCCGGGGCAGGTGTTTTATTGCCGATCGTGTAATGTACGTGAGCGGCAGTTGCTCCGCAGAAAGGGTGCCAGGCTTAATCGATGCGCCGCTGCATGCGACGGCGTAGTTTTGCCGTTGCCACGCACATAATTAATTTAATTTAGTTTAATACGCGGCGGCCGAGTCAGGCGGCGATCGCCGCGTCGATTGTTCGCACGGAAACGCCGCGACAAGACCGCGTTACGACTCGCTAAATTCATAATAAAATCCCGATCCCGGTGTAAACGCTCGCACGCATGTCTTAATTAAGCGGCCCTTTTTTACATAGAATTGGCGAGCGAAAACAAACGCTCGTTGGCTTTAATGGAAACATGATTTATGCGCGACGTAAACGAAATTAATTGTAAGCCGGGTTATCGCGCGAAAAATGCGCCAAGTCGAAATTTGTATCGGATTAGGGTAAAGGTTGGCCAAGGTGGAGGATTGAGAAAGACTTTGGGAAGCTAATTAATGGTGGGCTGCATTAATTTTGTTAAATGGTTTTGGGTGTGAGTTTGAATGTTTTCGAAATGTTACTTCGAGGGAGTTTAATTTGATTACTCACAATTATAAATTCAGAGGATTTCCATAATATTGCACGATGAATTTTAGTCTGGACTGGATTTAAAGTATTTTGAAACGTAGAAACATTTCTGAAAATAGGCTGTATTTTCAACAAAAATCGAAGATTGTAAAATATGGTCGTATGTATAGCAAATCAAAGAATTTTGATCTTTCAAAAATTGTAATAAATATTATTTTAAAAGCATAATATAAACTTGTTTAGTGGAACGAGTTGAAGAAGCATTTTCAATTATTCCCTTTTTAATTATTTTATTCCCTTTAAGATATTTTTAAGTTCAGTTTGGTTATTATAATATTTATTAACCTGTTTTTCACACTTACGAAAATGTTAATTAAACGTTCGGATATTCTTTAACCCCAAATTAAAGGTGAATAAATGTATGCGAGAGATGTTTTTATTTAGTGAAATTTTATTTAGTGAAAAATCGATTTGGAAAAAGTTTCCCTTGATTTGCAATTTCGCGAAATAGACGGAATCGTCGAAACGAGCGAATGCGACGTGCGATCGGTAATGCGCTTCAATATAGATGTCTCGAGAACTCACCTGGACGCGTACTTCGGGAAGATTTACTTTCACGGCGAGCTCTTCTCTCGAGTAAACGTCGGGGTAATGAGATTTTTCAAAGGCTCTTTCCAGTTCGTGCAGCTGGTAAGTCGTGAAGGTCGTCCTGTTTCGCCGGTGCTTCTTCTTCCCGTTATTTATATCGTCAACACACCCTGGCACGTCGTCGTCACTTCCGCCTCCCGTGGATTTGCCGCTGCTTTCGCCTTTCAATGGAATTTTTCAAAAGTTAATAACATTTTTCAATGCAACTTACAAATCTAAGCAAAACAATTTTAATCCGTTTCAATATTCAATACCGACTGTATTGAGAAAATGGATACGAATGAGTTTGTAAAATAACAAATTTGTGTAATACTGCGAAACATTGGTACAAAATACGAAGTATTTCTTAAAGTATTCGCCTTGCAAATATATTTTCACATGGTTTACGAAATGTGTACGTATGGTTACGTCGTTTGTACGAATATTTCGCAATAGTTTACGATTTTACTGTGTTGCGAACCGATTTAAGACATCGTATCAGGTAACACTTTATGTAGTGTACTCAAACATGTCTTATACAATGTACCGCAACATGTCTAAACTTAAAATTGCTACAGAAATCAAATTAAAAAATTTGTATTGAATATTGGTTATAGATACATAAATTTCGGCAAATCTGTTTTTTAATGTCTCGAGGGTGGTTGTGAAGCAAAAGTGGGATTATGTCGAGTTGCAGCAATCTGACTTATCCACTTCGCCTTAGCCGAAACCGAATTTTCTCTGGCACATTGTTATTCACTTTTGCACGACAATAATTTCGAGATTGAGCGAAATGAAATTACAACAGAATTGCGATTATAATTGCATTTGTGAAGGGCCAAAAGGGAAAACTCCCGGGCAACGCGAGGGGCATTGTGTTGTCAAGGTCGGTGGCGAACAAAGCACGCTGCCAGCCCGAGTTTGGCGCTCGCGCCCAAAAAAGTCAGCGCGCAACGTCCGCGGCCGCAACGGTTGCTCTTAATATAATAATATAACGTAATGAACTAATCGTTGTGACAATAATCGGCCGCTGTGACGTCGAAATTGTATTACTGTATTAGGCGCAGCGACTCGCTAATATTGATAATGGATATATGGCCAATATTTGAAAACGCTCGGTATTTGTTCGCCGATTGGAAAACAATTCAAATTGCTTTGACCGCGTTAATTTTGTTCGGACGGGATTAGTCGGGGCGCTTTTTGGGGTCGGACTGCTGTGTCAATTTGATTTGATTAATGCGATTAAAATCCGGTCTGGCCGAAAAAAGAGTGCAGGAAACGACGTCTGATGAGGTTTCCGTATTTCCGAAAATGGTTTGGAGAGTTGATTTGGAAACGATAAAATCTTTAAAGAAGCTGGACATAATTTTTACTGGACAAAAGGTCTTTTGCCTTTTGCCATACACTTCAGTCTGACAATAGTCTAGAAAAAAATTGGTCGGTATAATTTTCAAATCCTACATCAGACTTCCCTAAATTCAACAAAATTTGGTTTAAATCTGTCATTAAATCTGCAATTCGATAATGGTCAGATATTTTGCACACTGCTGCTAAACTGTTCTAACTCCTAGAACTTCTGGAGGTCCGATGCACCTGGGAAAGGGGTTATTAACTAAATACAATAACTTTAAGAAACTTATATGTATCTAGAAGGACCTGTTCCACAGAGATCAACATTTGGAAAAAGTCTCCTAAATCCTGGTATCACTCTGACTACCATCTAACACCAGCTCAGGTAAAAATTATTCCTAGTTTCTAGAAAGGCTGAGTCCAATTTAACTGTTTACTAGCTAGTAACTACATAGTAGTGTAACACAGTAACTGAAGAGGTACTAGCCAGTATAACTATTGAGTTCAAGTATAACTATTGAGAGCCTAACCAGGAACTAGTTAGTTCCTGGTTAGGCTCTTCACAGCTATATAGTTCCTAGATAGAACTGTCCTGTGTCTCGACAGAACTGCCCGGTACCTAGAAGGAAACTGGATAATTAAACTAGACAATTTTAACTAGTCAGTGCCTTGACAAAACTAGGGACAAACCTAGAGAAATCTGGACAAAACTGGTCAAATCTTTACTTGGGAGTCTTCATTTCATAAATTACCCAAACCAAACATTTTCACAACCCGTCCCCCTCATAATCGACCCATCCCATTAAACGAATAATGAATTGATGACTGGAATGATTCCACCGAGTCAAACAAAATCTGCTCTCAACCAAAGCAATCAAGCATCGAAAGGTTTCGCAATAACAGTTGTGATGCCGCTGATAAAAGACAAACGGTCAGCAGCAGGACGTCCGAGATGTGTCCGTGACATGCCTCGGACAGGTAGAATAGCAATCAGGCTGGTCGCGTCCGCCGAAACCACGGCTGCGCTCAAATTGTTTCGCTGGCAGTGCATCCTCTTGTTCGGCAGACCCCTTTCATCCGTCCAAAGGATATATTCAGCGTAGGCTTTCTCTCATTAACTGCATAATTAAGCTGCTCTCGCATCGCAGCGCAGCGCATTAGATCGAATTGTGGGAGGTAATGGGGTAGCTCAATGGCGAGCCGTGTTCTCGGCTGCGAAGCTTCGCCGGGCGAGCTAACCAACAGCCTAATAACCTCGCCTTAGCGCTACTGATTGACGCGTCTGCTCGCTCCTGTACCAGTTAATTATCAACAACAATCAATAACGGCCCGAACTCGGTAGATTGCGCAACACCCCAAGACACTGCCCCGTTTCGCCGCCCCCTCTTTCGCCCCTCGAGACAGCCCCCACCATACCGAGACCTGTGTTTCCAGAGCAGTAATAACGCGCTGCAAACGGAAGTCTGTCTGCGCATGATATTTCCGAACCGGTTAGGTATTGCATATCGTTGCTTCCGCAAGTGTTGGAAGACAAGAGGAATTACTGTGGGATGGGAAGGTTTTTGAATTGGGAGTAAGTAGGGCCTTTGTGGTAGGCGTTGGAACATTTTTGTGGTGACTTTGATTGGGGAGATCAAAGGGGAGCATTGGAGTGGTCAAGGAAGCGTTACATTGGGGCAATATTTTGGTGCAATTGAGCATTTTTGAGCGGTTTTTGAGTGGGGAAGATGGATGGTTGGAGTGCAGGTTTAATTTGTTCAATGTTTAGGGAAGTTAAAAGTATAACAATTGTCGAGTAATGAATGTTGGGTGTATGTAGAGGGTACACTGTAGCAATGTAAGTTCTAATTAGAATTGGACAGGTTTGAGACTTGTTAAACAAATAAAAATTGTTGAACTAAATTTTCTCGGTGTAGGAAAATATGCTGCCGAAATGAGAACTCGGAAAAATTAGTTTAAAACGTTACAAACGATTGTCCAATATGCGAACAAAGTAGTTTCAAACTGAATACGGACGGAAATATAATTTCATCATTTTAATTTAGTAACGTTTAACATTCACTTTGGACTTGGAATATTAATCCCGAATGTGAGTACGATGATTACACATTACTGTATGTCGATAAAACGGTGATTACATTAAACTTGCTGTAATGAGATAGTTGATGTATTCAATTAATACGTTCCTACTGCACAACAAAAATTGATCAGTTTTCCTACATTAATAGAATGTCTTGAATCCGCAAACCCACCGACTTCCATTTTTTATGGTGCAAACCCGATTATTTTTTAGCCGAATTAAGCAACGCGCGATAATTCGCTATCAGTTAAATTAATTCAATTACTTACTCGGCGCGAATATTTTACGTCAACTCGAACCGACATTTCTATTACACGAGCCGAAAGCGAACCAGTTACAAACACGTTTCAATCGAACAATCCAAATTGTTTCATTTGATTAATCAAACACTTTGATGATAAAATCTATGTGGACTCGCTAACTGACTGCTGTCATATTCCGATATAAGGTTTACGTTAATGTGATTTAAAATGTGATACTGAGTTTCAAGTCGAGCAAAATGTTACGCGTCATCTTTGGTGAAAATGCGTCACGTATCGCCATATACGATTATCCAGCACCTCATATGGATTCACTTGAAAGCCTATAAGAATTAACCTCTACTAAACTGTCGACAGATGAAAAAACGAAAAATTTTATCCTCAGTTCTTGACGACTTCAATACCCAAAAATGGGACACGACGTTAACGTTTTGTTAACACGATAAAAATAGTTCGCAACAAAAGAAACGCGATCGCCAATGCCAACGCGATAGCGTCACACAATGCAGATTGTATTGATTTACTAAGCTACCGCAAACGCCGTTATCCCGTTTCAGCGGGCGTGTAATCACATTTTTCGGCATTAATTTGTTGATTCGTATCAACTCATTACACGTAAGAATATCACGTAGCGCATTGTGCTGGTTCTCCCCGAGCCCAAGTGTATATAATATACCCAGGACTAATGTATACATAATACGTATACAGATATTCTATGAGCATGCACATTAATTGGTTTCGGTTGAGCGGAGTAACCAATGTGATTAAATTCTCCAAAGCAGTGGGGGCTCTCGATCGACTTTATTGTACCCTTTGTCGCTATTGTCTCGAGTTTCGATTAGCAACTGTCAAAGATGTGGTTGTTTTGTTGATTGCCTCATCATTAAAACAATAACACTCTTCGCAAAAATTACTGTCTGCGCAATTTCGATTGGCCAAAACTGCGGCCATCGTAAATCCTGTCCGCATTACTTCAAACGACGGTTCAAACAAATTGAGTCACGTTTTTGACGCGCGGTCGCCTTTTAACGCGGCTTTTTATTTACGTTGCTCTTTGGGAAACGCAATTTCGGCAATCGGAATTCGATGGGTCCTCGTGAAATGAAAGCATTTTAGATTTAAACCTCTTTCCTTTGGAGCTGACATTTCATTTCTTTTTTTTTTGATTTTTAGTTTCTTCACTTTTTAATGTAAGTTAAATTATTGAAAGAAAGTATAGGTTTCTTTCGATTTAACATCTTTCTTTAATTGTCTGTACTGCAGGATATAGTTTAGGTTGATTAAATTTACAAATCAATTAAATTGATTTTACCTCTTTGAAAATTAATATCAGTTCTAGTTGTATTTTAGTTTGTAGCTGCGTTAGGTAAGTTTTGATTAACGTTTCTAAAATATATTGACAACGAAATCTTTTAATTTAATAATTGATACTGCATAATTGAATAAATTAAGGTGCTATTTACTGCTGACTTAGCATGATATTTCTCATTAACGTAAACATTAATCTAAAAACATTATTGACCAACATAAATTAATTTCCAAAGCTACATTTGCGCAACTAGTTGACATTACTTAGGTTATTTGCAGAATGTATGAGGTGTTTGAGATCCAGCTAATCATCACATCATATACCCAGTAAAATCTAATAATAAATATACTGTAATTATAGCAAAATGCATTATACCAGACAGAAAACATGACTCTGCAATTCTTAATAATTACATCGTAACTACACTCAGAATTTGCATTTTATGGAAGACACATTAAGTAAACATCGTTTTATCAACTAGCGAGTAACGATCATTTAAATAACATACAATTTATGTAGATATCAAAAACTGTTATAATGACAGCGAATTTTCTTACAGTTTTTAGCACTTTGACAAATGTTATACTTAAATGTCTTAAATTTATTATACATTATGTTTAACCGAACATTAAGTGCGGTCATTTAATCGTTTAACGAATTTTCAAAATAACCTAACATAATTGACCATTAAATATAAAATATAATAAAATTTAAATAAATAACATTTATTTACCATTTAAATTTATGACCCTTCAACTAAAAAAAATATAATTTAAATAACTATAGCCCTTTCGAAATCTCTTGAGGGTTAAGGGTAATTTTTTTCAACCGTAACATATGTAATTTCGTACTTTACAGTAAATTTGGAAATGTTTAATAAAAACATTTTTCTTTATAATTCCGTAATTTACAGTCAATTTTGGAATGTTTAAGTTATCTCGTTAGTAAAATCATTTTCAACCAATTTTTTCTAATTTGTATATTATGATTATTACGTTTGTAGGCATTATTTAGCAAATGTCAGCTTCCTCAGCCGTACCAAAATCGAGATAAAAAACTGTGACAGTTTCTTTAATTACGGCAAAAATTATCTCACGATATTTACAAAAAAACTACTCACGAGGAATATGTACATGAAAATTGAAGGGATTCCACCGTATAGTTTACGATTTACACACGACTGATATATACGATTCCTGAATGATTTCCAAGAATTCACGTTGCCAAGCCAAACTTTCCGTCACTCGACTGGAAGGGGGTGCGCGCGCATTCGCAAGTCACGTGTTTGGGTCCCGTAAAAGTGCAATTTTATTTTTAGTTTTTGGATAATTTCTTTGTGAAATTCAAAATATCAATGTTTTCCATTCACCAACCAATTAAAACTGTACGTTTATACAAATAAATGTATGAATTTCTATTATAAGAATATGGTACCCTAATGCTACGGACCTTTACTGACGAGATACCTTAATAAATTATATTTTGCTTTATGCATAATACATACATAAAAAATATTTCAACTAAAAAAATGTACGAATTTGTACGCAAAGTTATGTTTCGATGTTGTAAATTTTGCTACAATCATAATAACCTCTCTTTCATCAAATTTGTCGCATGCCATTGTTTCAATAAAGTGTCAGTTGACAAGGTTTCAAATACAAGCATATATCTCTTCAAATTGACAGTACATCTCCACGAACAAATTTCCCCGACGAAACGATTGAGACATGATAGCTGCGGGTCCAAGTGTTTATTTACGTAGCGTCGGAAAAACGGTTGCGCCTGGCGGCCCGATAGCATCGGTATCGTCACGGCGTAAAGGGGTCTCTCGGCCTTTAGCTACTTACGAGATTGACATAGAAAGATAACGTAATGGACAGTTCCTCGGCGACTCTTAATGGCCAACGCCACGATCGCCGATAAATCGCCGAACGTCGCGAGGGCCTTTTCATTCTGCTGCTGACTTAATCGCGTTATTACTCCGAGCAACGCCTTTTTCGATGTCCGAGCGGCTGACAGAGCGTCGTACACAGTCGGACTTATTTAAATAAGAAAGTCGAAAGAGAAGCCGCACACGGAAAGTGCTTATAATTTAATTTATACACTCTTGGAGCGGGCTTTCTGACCCGGGAGAAAAAACTGATTCGACGAACGACGTTTTCCGTCTTAAGGCGATGACGGAGCGGTTCGACGAGTGGAAAATAAGGTATTTATGACTGGTGTATGGGTCGATACTATTTTACGTGGACCAAATACACCTCATTACATTCCAAACATGAAACGAACTCAAACGGACGATGGTACAACATGACAACTCAATTAGGAAAACGTTTACGTATTCCTTAACCTCTGTTTTTACTTGGACCAGATACACCTCATTACATTCCGGATATGTCACGAATTCAAAGGGACGAAGACATCTCAATTAGTCAGAAGGTTACCTAAAAAAGTGTAGAAAGACTGGACTATAAGAAATTCCTGAGAAATTTTGAAACTGAATTGAGAAGAAGTTAATAGTTTAATGTTACTCTTTTAGATATGTATATTACAGTTCATCCCACACTGTACAAAAAATGCTTCGTTAAATCTATGTACCAGATCGTACAATCTGGACAGTTAGTTACTGGAGAGCTAATGAACTATCTGTTTCGTAAAATGAACTATCGGCTTCGTAGTCATGTTTGAAAGTACGCATGCGCGCAAATATAACCTGCAATATCTGCAAAATATCTGTAACTTGCATATGATAATGAGGAATACATTCATATTCCCCATTCATTCAAATTTGACAAAATATTCGTTGTCCGTTCAAGATTTGAACGTACAATGGGATCACTGGGACATCGCCGCGATGTCACAAGGGCGTCACAGGGGCATCACAAAGGCGTTACAAAGACGTCACAGTCCAAGCAACATTTTTTATGTTGCTTGGTAATTTATGTTGTATGTTAAGTAATTTCAAAAGAGACCCCCACAGAGTATCGAACTCGAGAACCCGCGGTGGCGATCCGACACGCTAGCCGCTTGGCCGTGGGAGCTGACATATCAGCTAAGAGTCATAGACCTAGATACGCTATTCCGTACAGTTGGTTGTCACGTATCTAGGCATTTGTGACGCCCTGGTGATAAATTTGTGACGCCCCTGTGACGCCCTTGTGATGTCGCGGGGATGTCCCACCGATCCCAATGAAACGGAAAAAGTGAATCCTATGTGACATGGGGCGTACATGTGACATCGCCGCAACGTCACCGTGACGACATTGTGGCAAACGTGATTGACAGGGTTAATAGTTCATCTTATGATCCATTTCTCTCACACGGTGCATTTTTAAATCCATCGTTAATAAACATATTTGAAATCTTTTCGGTTAATTAATCCAAAAGAAATAAAAATGTATCTAATTTAGATACATTTTTATTTCTCTTTACTTGAAATTTCAGTACTATTTGTTCTTCCCGTATACACCTCTTGACTTTTGCTACCTAACCTCAAACTGATCTCATTCCACCGACAGATGGCGCTGAAAAAGACGGTTGTCGCAAAAAACGACCAATTTCCACCGAACCCACTCAGCGTCTTAATCCAAGAGCCAAAAAAGGTGCCGCGTGAAAAAAGGACGGGGAAACCTCGTCAGAAAAACGCCATAATTGATGTTAATGAAACATTTCGTCCGATACGCCGGCCTGACACTAATCCGACGTTGTAGTAACATTTCTAACGCCTAAAAGCGCTCGAGATCGGCCACGCTGATAGCGTCCCGGATTCCGAGCGCCCGGCCTTGCGGTCAATTAACGATAGACAATCCGACCGATTTCGTGGCCCGATTTGTAAATATTACGATCCGCCATCTCGGGGAACCTGTTCGCGCGGGCATTAGCGTTTAAGTGAGATCTCGCGAGCGACCCCTTTTCCCCCCTTCGCCCCCCGCCAAAGCAGCCGGTCACCTGATGCGCTTCGGAGGCAAAACGGTTAATCGAATAAGCGACCGTAAAGATAATCTCCTCACAAGATCTCGTTCGCGTCTTGTATCTTAATTCACCGGGCCGGCCTCCTCCTCCCCCTGACTGACAGTTCCTTATAATCTTCATAATGCATTCTCCATCGATAAACGCGGCCACTAAATGCCGCCTTACGAGGAATCCCCGTCAATGAGCCTCGAATCCGACGCGCAACAATGGCCCGCGCATAATTTATCCGCGCATGAATTATTTATGCGCCGAGTCGAGTGTTGCTCTCATTGGCCAAGTGCGGTAATGAATGGTAATTAATGATGAGCCCGAGTCCGCGAAGCTTAATCCGTGTAATAATTTGTTGCGCGCGAATCAAAGTCTCGTTACCCGGTGTTAGGGGAGGGGTGAGAGAATTCAGAAGGTTAGGTTAGGTTGGAGAACGATACGGTTTAGGGAAGAGTAATTTTGGGAAGACTGAAAGGAATTTTGGAATCGGCATTTGAATAAGTGAAAATTGAATTGTTTCATAAGTGGACCGGTATTTCACTCATGAATATGTGGAAAAGGTACATTTTTATTTGTCGAACCTTGGGTAAGTGAATTTTCACGGATTTTGTTTCAAAATGAATGCAAATGTCTGTTTTTATGAGATAGGAAAACAATTTGAGTTAACGCATAGTCAAAGAGAATTTGTATGATGGTAACAGTTCCAGCTTGAATTTGGGATGTTATAGGTTCAGTTCTCATGATGGAACATCTTTAAAAATATTAAAAATTAATTTTCTTATAAGTGAATTAGTATGTTTTAGTTTGCAAAGAAATAAGATTGGGAATTTGTTTGTAACATTTTGAACTAAATGCAGAGATAAAGATTCAGTTTTTTACTTTTTTAGGTGATGTTTCTTCAGTTCAGGTTAGTTATTATTTCGATTCTGGTGCTCAGTAACTTAATGCCAAGAGATAAACGAATACATGATAAAATAGATCAAAAATAAGACGAAAGATTCAACATAATTTCGTTGGATCCAACGTTTTACTTCTATTAGTACCACATCAACGTTCCCCGAAAGATAATTTTCGATGGGGTGACCGGAGGATTTCCTGATATTGAATTAGGTTCCCCCGTTAAAAATCTATTAAATCCCATCAAAGATATTGAATCCCATTACGTCGGAGACAATGTTATGATTCATTCCTATAATTAAATCAGAACATTCCACCAGACTTAATACGATTTACCAGCTTGATGGATTTGCAACCAGGGCGATGCTGACAATCAATTAACAATTAACAGTTAAAAGCAGCGAACCAATTATTCGTTTATTCTAAACCAGAAGAAGACAGTCAAAACAAGTCGGACGAGACAATTTTTCTTCCTTTTAACGAGGGTAAATTGGGTTTGGCCGTTCATCCCCGTGCGTTTGACGTCTGCGGTCTGCGACGCTTTTGTTTCGCGGGTAATGGCGGATTATTTGCACTTAAAGAAACGCTCGAGTGCGTCATCTCGTGAAATCTATTTTACTGTAGATTGAAAATATCGAATGTTCCCCGAGTGTAACGAAGACAAGACGCGAGGCCGCGCGGGGGAAAACGAGAGGAGCAAAATAAAATTGAACGAGTGATAGGCACGCCGTCGCACAGAGGGCTTAGCTCGCCGACCAAAGAGGATTACAGAATTTGTCTTGCCGCGGAGACTGCGTCTTGTCGCTCGCTGCGGTCTCCGCCTGTCTATCCCCTCGGCTCTTTCCATTAAAACAAAAAGGCCGCGCGACACTGCGCCGCTTAAAGTGCGCGTGGGACAAAAAAAAATTCCCTAGGAAAAAAACCATGAAGCGAATGATGCAAATTTTAAGGGAACACAACACTGAAAAATCAAATAAGCGTTGGAGTTATAAGATATAGTTGAAACTTTAGCACATCATATCAGTTTCAAACATTTTTCATGTGACAATTAGTATAGTATTTTAGTAAATACTTTTGAGTGGTATGACAATCTAAAAACCCTGATCATTTACGATCTCATTTAGCTTTTCATCTCATTTACATCTATTTTTCAACAACATTTTTTTACTCAGGGAGTGAGTAGTAGTAATTAATATTTTAGTCAGTAGTAATTTTCATGTATACTGGATTTTTCATTATTTTTCCCAATCAGAAAAATTAGGCAATATTTGCAGCAATCAATTGACTAAATGTAATCTAATACAACTCAAATGGAGCATCAGACATTTGTGCAAATGTTGGACAATGGTGTGATAGAAAAAAGGTTGGCACATTTAGGGGTGTCTCCGCAAGGTGTTATTAAAAAAATAAAATAGTACGACAATAAAATAATAATATAATAATTAAAAAATGTCTTTTGAAAATTCTTAAACTAGCTGTTATAGAGTTAAAAAAAAGACGTATATTCTAGACTGTTTGAACTATATTTTAATGAATTAGGGAGGAAGGCCACCTTTGGACGAACAAAATTGATATTTTGCTTACACTATTCTGTGAAATCTCTAGTCTTCAAAGAATTGGAGACTAGTAGAAGTTGTAACGTCTAGGAACTTTACAATGTGCGTCATTTATGTTTTGTTGATTGATGAAATCAACAGAGTAGGTCCATTTAGTCCATTTAGTCCACAGTTCATTTGACACATGAACTGTGTCAAATTTGACTGCCTCTCATTATAAACATTTTTTTTTACTTTTCTCTCAACTAAGTAAAAAATGTATCGTCGTTTTTTCGTCGTCAATTTATTTTCTTTTTTTAACAAGTGTTCCTGATTTAACTAGTTCCCTAGTAAAAATGTGATGTGGATGCCACATCATACAAGTGGCCTTTATCAGAAATCGAAGTGGCTAACATGCTCAGAAGGTTCACGATAAGAACCATATAATGTCCCCAGAGGTGTTCTAATGAGGCATTGAGTCGAATGTAATGCTTGGCATTGGTGTAGCCGCATCAAGTAAGCTGTTGATGGCATGATCCGATAATTCTCGTGGGGTTATAATAGGGCAAACTGATTGTGGCTTTATCAGGTCAGGAAACTAGATGTCCTGATAAGGCCAACTTTATCAGGGCTTGATTAGGTTATGACAAGGCAGGCCACATAATGATAGACATATTAGGATGACTAATGTATAAAATCGTTCAATAACTCGGACACAACACAGTCATATTGCTAATTGAGCATGGAGAGTTCAGTTCTCGTCTAAGCCATGGTATTTTTTTCGGACCAGGGAGAGGCTGATCAGGTTTCCTTTGCATTTCCTTATCATGATCAGGTTTCCTTATCGATTCCAAACGTTTCATTCACGCTTAGGACCTTATATGGTAGGACCTTATTTGGTTGTCTGATTAGGACCTGATCAAGTAATATAGCATTCTCATCATGCCCTCATTTCAATTTTTACCACAGTTGTTCTACTACAAACTTCCATATCAGTTGAACAGAAAAGTCTTGGAACCAAAGACAGCTAATTTTTCGGGACAAGGAAAAGTTTCGAATGCATAATCCGGCGCAAAGACATCTCGGGTTTCGGCCGATTATTCGCGTACGGGATGGAACTATTAAATCGTCAAACTGGCGCGGGTAAAAATAATATCCGCTTAAGAGTTCTTGCGCGGGTTCTTAGGCTGTCATCGGGTGCTCCGTACGTATAAAGTTTCGTTCGAGTCAACGGCCGCGAACTGGATCAAAGTCAGCAGTTACGTATTTACATGATAAAGGTGCACGGTGAATAATTGATCGCAATTACATGATTACGTCGCGCGGAATTACGGATTAACGGCGCGCGGATCGTCTTTCGTTCCGGCTTTCGTTGTTCCGTCGGTTCGGCGTCTGACTCAGGCCGAAAAAGTCAGATTCGGTTGCAAAGACGTTTTTGGAACACATTACGGAAGTGTTCTGTTTTGGATACGTTTTGCGAAAAAGTGCATTGGGAAATGAAAAAAGAGTTTTCGCGGTTGGGGGTTTGTGATTTGGTAATTTTGGTCTGATTCAAATCGTACCCACAATTTTTCCGTGCAATTAGTAAAGGTGTTCGAATCGTGGACATTAGCAGGGAAATCACATTTTGGACGATTTGGCGTGCAATTTGATTGGAATTGAAAATGGGAAAAAACGAATCTCTGAAATTTGTATATTGGTTCAAGATGAAACGTAGATGAGTTTTACATGTGACGATATCATTTCTACATTGCATTATTATTATATATTTATTATATACAGCGCTACTTTACCACACAAAATATATTGAAATTTACTGCAAAAATTTACAAGATTCATTTTAAGGTGATTTGTTCACCAATAGTTTAATGATAATCTGCAAACAGAAACTCTCCTTAAAATAAATAATAAACTGTCTCTCTTAAATTGGAACCTATAAGAAAACTGACAACAAAATGAAAAGTAGGGTTAACTCGAATTTGCATCGGTCGATCGGGGCTTCCCCTTAATTTTGCGACTCTGTTGCGACGAAACCGATAACCGCCGCGAAACACGCTGTTGGTTTTTTAACGCTAATAGAAAGCAAGTTTCGTTTTCCCCGGCGTTACAAAGTTAACGACGCCTTTTTTCGCCCTCGCAAGGGGACCCCTGCGAAACGTTCATTATAATAGTAATCAGTGCACCCGCGGCTCGTTATCGTCCCCGGTTAATAATTTAATTGTTTGCTAGCGTGCGCCGGCTATCTGCGTTACGATCGCCTCGACTATCGTTTGTCCGGCGAGAGCGCGCGCGCGCGAACAAAAACGCGACATGACGAAATTGTGGCGCTAATAGATTTTCTCGTTTCCAACCATTAAATAATTAACCTTCCGCATTCGACTGCTCGACAAAATTACGACAGTGTTTTCGCAGAACTGACGACTGTTACAAAGCGCGGGAAAAAAATGAAGCCCGATTAATCCGGTCAATGAAATGTCGAAAAAACGATTTTTTTTCGCTGCGCCCGACTGCACTGACAAACATGTAATCGCGTTTTGGGAGCACAAAAAATCGCGTTTGATTGATTGTTTGGCGAATTTTTTGTGCCGCGTTGTAATGAAATGGAAAAACGTTATTTAAACGTCGTTACGGCATTTTTGCGCGCAACGGTTTGGATTATTGTTTTTTTATGACGGCCGTAATTCAATTCCCCATCCCACTTTTCATCCTTTCTTGATACACTCGTGCCTCTTGTTCTGCAATTATCGATCGCAGCAGTACGGTATCTTCAAAAGTGCGTTTATTTGGGCAAAAGCCAAACGAAATTAAACGATATTGCGCGTGACGTGAACGATTGAAACGCACGTCGAATTTTCCGCAGTTGTATTCCCTCATTCATTACAACGTTTCTCACGAACCTACAATTACTCAACTTTTTATGCTGAATACGAAAAATGTTCGAGGCGAACGACGGTAAACCAATTAGAAACACGTACATTCAGTAAAATCCGCGTGAAGCTACACAACGTTTCTGTGTAAAGCTACAGGAAGTCGGCGTAATTCGACGGCATTCTTTCAATTTCTTTCAAGCAATTTCTTTCAGTTCGCCCACTTAAAGTGATGTCAAACGACTGACCAACTTTGAATTGTCCAATTAGTACCAAAAGTGATTTTTTAAAAATAATTCATAAACTAAATTATAGTTTTGAAAACCATGAAATCTTACAATTCTTTGTTAAATGAGGAATATTTTTGTGCAATTTTAAAAACATTGGTTAAATTTTGAAGTCGGAGAGAGGGAAATCGTTTTGAATGAAAAATTCTAACCCCAAAATCTTTGGACAAATGCCTTCCTTAAATACGAAGCCAAACAATAACCGATATTCATCAAAATTTGCCAAATGTTCGTTATACATTCAAGAATTGAATGATTTAACCGTTTTATCATATCTATTATAGTTTTTCAGATAATTAATTAAATTGTGAGAAATCCACTGAATGCCGATAACGTAGGAATTGGATATTGTCTATCATCACCTTAACACTTTAACTGCTCAACGTCACGAATCGCCACGAAATGCCAATGGTGGGGATACAGCCCGCTTATGCGTTGGCGCAGGAGTGGGGACAGATTTCGACCGTTAAAGTGTTAACCTATAAACGTAACCGCACTCAACCAACTTTTAATTCAGCCAGTTATTCTTGTTTGAACAACTTTCCTTCGTTTTACATCTGTAACTGTTTGTCCTCGTTGCATCAAATTCTTTTTAATCTTCCTAATGAAAATTGTTCACCTCATACTTGTTATATGTAAGTATAAATATAACTTTATAAAAGTTATAAATTTTTTAATATTGATTTAAAAAAGATTTAAACGATTTTTATTTCATATTATTTAACTTTTAGAAGAAATTCAGCTCGATGTGTTAAACGACGAAATTTTATAGTTACAAGGTTCGATTTGAGGTATTCGAAAAATTGCCATTCTGGTGACTACTGAAATGTAAAAAATGGTAATTATGTCAAATGTAGTGTACGCTATTGTTTTTGATATTATTAATCCTTAAAATTTGAGTACAAACTCGGCAGTGTTTAGTTTCTTTCAAAAAGTAGCAAAATTTTTCAAAATACTCCAAATTAAAAAATATGAAAAATGTAAAAAAATATTAAACTTTTAAAAATACTTTAAACATGGTCGTGTTTATACTTAATTAAAGCATTCCTATCTCTAAACACAATAATATAAACCGATTTCACCCAAACATAGTCGATTTTGCGTAATAAGTAAAAAATGCTTAATCCTTCTTCTACAAAAAACACTACATTTTACAGTACAGCTTCAAAGCCATATTCCCGATTTGCATTTGCTCCACAGAATGACGTCATCAAACGAACGGTACTCGGCGTCCGGTGTAACTTTGTGGGGACTTTTCCGAGCACACACAGTTCGATTGAGACGTCGCAGTCGAGATACGCCCGAGGTATGCAAATTCGAAAATCAGCGGCCACGTTGTCGACTTGGTGTTACCGAGACGAAAGTCATTGTGCCCGCGTACTTTCGTGCGTTTAATTGCACCGAGCCGAAAGACCCTGGTTTTAACGCGGACCGCCGATCTGTTCGCTCTGTTTTAAGATTACAGCGCTGAAAAGATTGTCGGGGTTTGGAGATGACGCGATCCATTAGTCGACACGTCAATTCGGCTCTTAAAAAGGAACTGGTTTAAAACCGTATCGCCCCTCCGTCCATCTCGGCGCGCCTCCTTTATTTTTAAAGCGCGCCGCGCTTTTTTGCCCTCTTATTGTGGACACTTATTAGCAAAACTAACCGCGCGCCATTCAGCTCTAATTCGCTTTGTAATGACGTTGCTTTTGAACGAAAGCTACTTTGACCCGCGCGACGCTGATTATTGGCATTTTCGGACGTTTCGCGTTTAAATGCGGCAGGATAAATTAATTAGCTTTTGGGTAATTAATGTAATTTGGCCAATGTTTTTCGACGAATCTTCCTTCTGGTTTGTTAACCTCAAAATATTAGGTTTCCGTGAAACAGTAGGAGCGAACTTCCCGATTTCTTTAACCCCCTGGAAATCGATTGGATAATCGGAGGTTCCAATCTGCGTTCGGAGAGTCTGACATAACTGCGCAATAAATAGTCAGCAAATTAAACGAGTCGAGCGATTTTCCCCGTCGATTTTGCCGGCAAGTGAAGCGCGGCGTTACACTTTGTCGATATTAGCGATTTATTGAAATAGTTTTTCGTGCGGCCTGGCCGAGGTATTTCAATTAACGGCACAAGCGGGCCAAAAAATCAACATGACACTAACGATTTTCCAATTATACGCTGCCTTTAGCGTGTCCTCAAGTTAATTATTCACACATGCATGCTGCAGATCGAATAATTTATTAGTTCCAAATAAATTTACCAAAAATAAATGTATTTGAAATGGTACCAAATTAATAATTTATTTGGTATGAATAAATCTGTATGTATAGCAAATAAATATATACTAGTAGCAAATACACCAAATAAAGATATATTAGTTTCAAATAAATCTTCATTTAGCGCAACTAAATTTTTCCAAATAATTTTACTTATTTGAGACAACTAAATAATTTTTTTTTATACATAGGGTAGTCATTACGATTTAGCAAGCAAATTGTTATATTTTTTGATAATTTACTAGAGCAATTGAGTGCCCATCTAATTGTAATGAAGTAAATTGAGAAAGAAATTATGTTTATTTTATAAATTTTTTTATTTCATTAATGCGTTTAAATTTACCAAACTAAAAACTGTTTATTTAATTATATATAATTATTCATTAATGAATATTCAGAAATGTTCTACTGTAAATTTCAAATCAAGAATTTCTGAATCGGTAAGCAGAATGTCTGTGCAGAGAAAATGTGGCAACAAAAACCGCAAAAACAGTCGGATTGCAAAACGATAGCATCTTTTCGAATCGTCTCCTTGATCAAGTAATTCCATTTTCCCTGTCGAAGATTATACTTGACACTTGTTCGCCGTTATTGCACAACTCGCGATCCGTCGGATGCGATTAAATTGCTGTAATGCGGCTGTGTCGCGTAAACGGATTATTTTAGGTGGAGACAGTTGACGAAACGTTTCTCTGAGTAATATCAATTCGTTTTCATTGATCTCAGAAGTTAAGTGTAGGAAATCCCTATTCCAAAATTAAATTTTCGATAACGCCTTCTCCAAAAATTAATTTTTTTCAGACAGTACCTTGGAGATGATAATGTCCGAGAACAGAGGGACCAGTTCTGATTATTTTAATGAAAAACGACATTCTCGCGTTTTTCGCGACGTGTACATGTAATGCGATTACTCGAAATATTGTTTGTTTGATCGCGTTTGTCTGGCGCTTTGTCCACGTCCGTACAAAATATTGAGCGCTTTATTACCAATAATTTATTTAATATATTTCAATCGGGGCTGTGAATTAAAATAAATCACGCGACAATTTATACATTCGGTTTCGCAATTGAGCGCGATAACGTTGTTGCACGCTAATGACATAAAGGAAGTTATTATTTGCAATTAAAGTAAATGTGTATCGATGCAATTAATCGAAATAATGAATGGCACTGCAAATGTAAGTCAACATTTATTTGTAATATCATTTTAATGCGTGCTAACGGGTGCCGAGCGGATTCGTGAAATGGGTTGGGTTTGCGAGTTCGACAGGGGGGAGGGGGAATTTTTTAGACACAAATTTAATTTCAGGGGCATTATCTGGTTACTCGTTTAAATCAGCATTCAGGAAGAATGCTGAAGAATGTTGATTCAAACATCAATCTGAGAATAATTGGGTTTTAAACATATTTTTATGGAAAACTTATTTAGAAAACCCAGAAATAACACGAATGATAAAAACTGCTGTAAAAACAAGTATTTTATTTGAAAAAGTTATGACACTTCTGTGATGTCTGTTTTATGTAAATGTCTTCATTAGCCGAATTATTAAATGTCTTTCGGGAAAGTATTTTGGAAACAAGAACTTATGTTCGTAGTAAAATCTAAATTTCTCAATAATACCTCTCGAAAACAATGTAGAAAATCATCTCAACCATTGGTTGGATTTTCCCTAGAAATAAATTCCCAAATCTACTAGATTCCGTCAAAGTCCTGGCATTATGCCAACCAATCCCTGCAAATATACCATCTAGTCTAATCTAACAAAAAATCAATCCACACTAAAAAAATGTATGGTTGGCAATAGTATTCACATGTTTACCATAATCATAAAGAATGGCTGATTGTGCATTAGAATGCCTCTTGGGTTACGTCAAACATAAGTATGGTTGCCCCAAACATCATAAGGTTGTCCCAAGCAAATGTATGGTAGCATCAATCATACTACGTTTAATAATTAAATGGTGGCTACCTTTCAAGCCAGTTTTTTCAGTGCACATCTCAACAAATTTAGTCCAACCCAATCAAAACCGTCAAAACCTATCCAAACGTCCAGACCTCCTTCCAATACTCAAAATCCTCCTATGACATAACCCTCTCAAAAACCGAGGATTCCGATTCACCCAATCGATTCCTCCACCTATCCCCTCAAAATTTACCCGCGTTCTCCTGCGAATCCCTGCCTCCGTCTTCACTGTGCTTCCTCTTCCTGCTCGCGATGCCCAAAATGGACTCTATACTGTGTCTCCCGTGGGTCTGCGAGCTCGTGGGCTTCGGGATCACCAGGTCCTGGCTGTTGGGCGACGCCTTGCCGAACATCTGGGGCTCCATCTCCGCCGTGATTCCGGATTCCATCGGTACGGTTATGCACACTGGACTGTCAGCAACGAAGCAATCCGTTCCTCTCATAAAACCGCCTTTGCGTCGGTCCGCACTCAATCAATCCAAACCACCGCTGTCGATCCACCGATCCTCCTGACGACCAGTCCCGCCACTTCTTCACACTAGATATCTCTTCCTCAACAACTTTTCTTCGCAAAAACCCTCGGCCAAAAGTACCCTACCTCGCTCTCCGCGGAATCACTCGAGCGAAACCGTCGTCGCACCACCGTCCCGTACCATCGCCCCAACTGTCCCTCGACTGTTCTCAGCCACAACACTTTTTGCGATGGCGTAAAAAGTCTCGACTTTTTTCCCTCAACAGGACGACGGTCTGGCAGCGTCCTCAGTGTGCGTGGCGTCGGCGAGCACTAGCTCCCGCGGCAGTGCGCCACGCTACCACCTCGGCGGGGGGGTGGGTGGGGGGCCGGTCCGGGGGCGGCCCGGAGGCGGCCAAT
>JABFPB010002150.1:0-21281 GCA_022817645.1 Ceratoteleas bidentatus
CGACATAATACTGACATGATCTGGCCCAGGCCATCGATCGAAGTTAGGTCAAATCTGGGTTGATTTGGTCCAATGGGATGTCTGTATATGCAATGTATAATACGTTTCAATATGTCATCAATATGTTTCAAAATATTTTAATATGACATTTTTAACAGGGTTAGCATACAACATATTTAAACAATATCTTTAAAATCTGTTAGAACAATACTTTATAAAATATAACACTTTTAAGTAAGATAAATAAGGTTTCCATTTTCAGAGTAATTTTCAATAAACCCCAACGGAATCGCAAGTTCAAAAAACGTTTGGTGAAGGTTTTTATTGCGGTTGTGTGAAGGTTCCTGGAACGTTCCGAACGTTCTATAAACGTTTATACAACGTTCAAATTTCCACCAACAAAGTTTCTCTAGGACGTTCTCTGAACGTTTGTGGAAACGCGTGCTAGGAGATATCAACAATAAACCCTTATTTATCCAATCGACCATGCATTTCACAATGTAGACATTATGAATGAAAAATGTATTCCCGTTTCCAGTCCGTTTGGACTCCAATTGGATTGAACATTTCACTTATAATGTTCACAGTGAATACTCACTATGAATGTAATATGAATAAAAAATGCACAAATAATGAATGAAAAATGTACAAACAATGTACAAATAATGAATGAAAAATGTACAAAAAAATGTACAAAAAAATGCACAATTTTTTGTATATTTTTTGTGCATTTTTTGTACATTTTTTGTACATTTTTCATTCATTATTTATACATTATTTGTACATTTTTACTTTCATTATTTGTACATTTTTTATTTATATTACATTCATATTACATTCATAGTGAGTATTCACAGTGAACATTATAAGTGGGAAATGTTCAATCCAATTGGAGTCCAAACGGATTGGAAACGGGTCGAAAACGGAATACATTTTTCATTCATAATGTATACATTGTGAAACGCATGGTCGATTGGGTACATATAAGTCTTGTGGCTCAGTAGTAACGTGTCCTCTTTGCACTTTAGAGGCTTGAGTTTGATTCCCAGTGATATCTTTTTTTAAGAGAGTAAACGTTTTGAAACGTGCTATAAACGTTCAGGTAACCTTTCAATAATTTTACAAATTCTTAAAAATAAAAAAACTATAACGTTTGTGAAATGTTTAGGTGCCGTTGAGACAATGTTTCGATAAACGTTCAGACAACTTTCCACAGCCGTAAATTTTAACGTTGTATAAACGTTTATAGAACGTTTGGAACGTTCAGAAACCTGTAGACAACATTTAGCAAAATGTTCGCCAAACGTTTATTGAACTTTTGGTTCCGCTGAGGAACTATTTATCTATTTAAAAGAAAATTTAATAAAAAAATCTCTGTATTCGAATTTTTACATAAAATTTTTACAGATTTTATACAGATTTTAAAAAACATTCTCCGTAAATAACCAACAGAAAATATTTCAAAGAAACATTCTGTAGATAACCTCATCTTCTCCGGCGAATCTCCGTGAAAACGGCCTTGAATCTCCAGAGTGGCGAGCCCCGGTCGATCTCCGTCGAAAACATCCAAAAAATCTATCTTTTCTCCTTTTACTTTCAAACGCCCCACTTCCCGGCCGACGATGCCTCGCGTCTACTCGAGTCACGACCGCGTCCTTACCGGCGCTCGGTACCTGGGCCGTCGCGACAACCTGTGCCGCGCGTCTGGCGCCACCTGCGGCGCGGCGCGCACAGTGCCTCGCCATCCCCCGTGGAACGCTCGCTCGCCAATCGAACGGATCAGCTGTGTAATAATGTGGGCTTTGTCATATGGTGGCCGATCCGCGTGAACGCACGACCGTCGGTTGCCGCGCGCCCCAGGACCCGCAGCCAGACGTCGCCCGCGTGGCCGTGCGCGCGCCCCCCCTCGCCCCCCGTCCCTCGAGCCCGACGCCTCTGGGCCGCGACTCCGCGCGCGCTGACAACAAGCGGAGCAGCCGTCGTCTCGCCATGTTCGATTTCACAATACTATTTACGATTGCGTGTTAGTCCGCGAACGGCACCCCAAGTGTCCGTCAAGTCTCGGCACCGATCGCATCCACGTAACTCCATCAAACTGGATAAACTACCCGAGTACCTCCGCGACACCGTGGACTGGTTTATGGGGTGAGCATCGATTCGCGCTGTTTCGTAACCCAGCAAGTGACAACATTTTCAACACACGCAAAACAGTACTACAACATTGTACAACATTTCACAATCTATACAACCATTTCCATTTTTACTAAAACATTTAAATGCATTAACACAGATTGAATGTAATAACAGTTGAAAAAGTTGGCGATTTAATACTGTTTTGGATCCTGAAATGTTATCACTCACTGGGAACCAGTCGCAGGCCCTGATCGAGTTTTCGCGCTATTGTCCAAGGACACGACAAGGAGAACGACCGGGCACTAATGCGCGGCTAAATATAGCGTGGCAATTAAACGCGCATTTGGCCGCGGGTTTTCAGCCGACGAATAGCGCGGCGGCCGGCGGGTGACCTAGCTAGCCGCCGGAGCGGCACCGACGCCGAGCACCCGGAGAGGAGCGCGAGGTAGCCGCGGGTCGATACTGTGCCACTGAGCGAGTGCTTGGCGTTTTCGGTTGCAGAAAAGCGCGACGGAAAGAGAAGGATGCGGGAACCACGGAGGATCCGAAGCTCTACCTGGAGGAGGCGGCCCTCGAGCGGCAACTGCCGGAACTAGATCTCAAGGTGCTCGTGGACCTGCCACCGGGATTGGACTACAATGAGTGGCTGGCCTCGCACACGCTCGCACTTTTCGACCACATCAACCTGGTGTACGGCACCATCTCCGAATTCTGCACGATGACGGGGTGTCCGGATATGACAGGGCCTGGGTTAAGGTGATTTCGACAGGAGTGGAGAAGGAGTGACATTGGTTTGTCATGAAAGGAGGATGATGATATTGAGTGGGGATATTGCGGTAAAGTGGAGACATGGATGGAGGTGGAGGATTGCGGAGTGTTTTGGTGTTGCAAAATCTGTAAAAAATATTGGGAAAGGGATCTGAATAAAAAAAATGATATAAATGCGATTAGGACTGTTTCTAATTCTGCCTGGGTATATATATATGCAGGTTTTGACAAAAGTAACTGAATTTGTAGTATGATTTAGTTTTCTAAATTGGATTTTTTGTTAAAAGAGAGGAGGACTTTGGTATTTGTCCTTGTTTGATTCTTTCTTATGATATTTTTTAATATTGCAGTATTAAGTATCTTAAGATTATTTTTGGATACATATTTGATAACAACTATATTTACATTTTTATTCAGATTTGTCATTTTCAGCTGAAAATATCAAAAACAATAAATCCAAAATATGTGTTTTATTACACATATTATATAAAGAGATTTTCTTTTATATATAATAAGTATATATAAAAGAAAATTTACAAACTCAAAGATAATGTCTATGATTTGTGACTTTAGAAACATTAGACTAAGAAAACTTCTTATGCAATGACTAAAAGATCAAAATTGGTATTTCATTCACAATTTGAAATTAATAATGAAGCAATTGAAAAAGTCGAT
This sequence comes from Ceratoteleas bidentatus, assembly GCA_022817645.1. NCBI lineage: Eukaryota > Metazoa > Arthropoda > Insecta > Hymenoptera > Scelionidae > Ceratoteleas > Ceratoteleas bidentatus. Next base: position 3,577 of record JABFPB010002150.1, read on the forward strand.
ATTCTTGTTAATGTAATGGCCAAGTTTGCATGTACGATTAATGGGATTATTTTCTCCAATACTAGTTCGACAGTTCTGTGAAGTATTATGCCGGAAAGTAGTTGGGGTAAATAGGGGAGGATGGTGAAAAGATAGATGGGATTTGTGGAATGATATTGAGATTTGTAGAAAGATATAATGTCGACCTTCAGGATACAAAACTGAGTCTGTGAAAAATATTTTGGGGAAATGAATAAAGCAAAATTGAATTTCGAGTTTTCTGAAACAAATATCTTTTAATTAAAAATAAATCAAACGTAATTGGGTTTGAGCAGTTCCAGTTTCATTTAAACTGTCTAGAATACAATTAAAGTACTTTGAATTAAACATTAAATAAATTATTTCCAATTAAGACATTTTAAGTAAGCTATTTAGAAAGCTTTTTCAACTTAATTTGGAAAAAAAGGTGAACAAAATTGAATTTACATATCACTGAACGGTTTTCTAAGATAAAATGATGACAGTTTTATAATGATTTATCAATCCTTATAGAAATGATACAATAGGAAAGGGACATGAAGAAATGACAAAGGACAAGAATTAAGTCAAAGTTAAGACGATTCTAAAAAATATTGGACAATTTTCAAAGGGCAGTGGTATTGGTTTTGACAATATAAATGCTGACCTTTTATTGATAATATAACAGTGAAATGAGGGTGGTAGTTTCACGAAGGTCAATATATAAGAATCTCTTAGACATTGGTATATATAACAAACAAGCTATTTTAGACTGATGTATAAAAAGTGATACAAAAATATGAAATGTAAGCTTCTAAGTTGAGATAACTTATATGACGCAGATAGCAAATGTATAATTTTTTGATACATACTTCCAGAGATTATTTGCAAAATCAAAATTAAATTCACAATTATCATGCACATTCCAAAGGTCTAAATTAAAAAAACCTTATGATTATTTTTGGGCTAGCAAAATGATTTTAACATTTATTTCAATTAGTACAATAAAATGTGAAAACAACTCTAATGTGATGGTAGAATCTATTAAATACATTAACTCACCAATATCAAAATAAATATCGGATACGTTTTTAATAACCCACTTTAATTAATAAAACAAAAGTAAATCTTATTTCCATTTAGGGCCCTAAAAATACTGTACTTACTAATAGCATTACTTTAATCAGGTGACCCAAACTAGTCATTTAAACGTTGCTTCAAAATTATTCCCAAATTTTCACTTTTTCATCGCGATGCTTAAAAATATAAAAACACAAATAAAACATTTAAAAATCGGAAAATCATGATATGAACATCTTCCAACATAAAGCTAACTACTGATAATGAATAAACAAATTAATTAATTAACTTTATTGAATGGATTAACCTAATTAATTCTCCCGACTTGTGTATATAATCTAACTCCGTGTTGCACTTTCAGGACGTATTTATGGTTCGATGAAAAGGGGAAGAAGACCCGGGTGGCGGCGCCACAGTATATAGACTATGTTATGACATTCACGCAGCGCACGGTCAGCGATGAAACTGTGTTTCCGACCAAGTATGGTGAGACATTTTCCGTCGCGTCGGAGCGATTTGTCTAATTATGACACGTCACTTTGTTTTTCATCAGTTTATCGCGCGTCTTTAATGTCCAGTCAACATCGAAACAATAAATGCACAGGAAGTTAACTCACTCTGATATACTCACATTGCAAAAGTTTGTGAGAAAAATCCAAATTAAATAAACCCCAACAAATTTTATTAAAATTATGTAGAATTTTTCCAAAATGATTTTTTCAAATAATTTTTCAACGAATCGGCTAAAAAAATTTCATCGCCTCAGCTGGGATTTGAATTTACAACCTTTGGCTAAAGTTGTTACGCTTTCCAGATTTGTTCAAAACTTCTATTCATTCAAACGATACTATCATTTCAATAAACTTTTGTATAACTTCTGAACGAGTTTTGAAAGTAAATCAATTTTGGTCGAGAGGTTCCACTTTCAGATTTCTGTTCTAAAGATCGCGGGTTCAATTCCTGTTATGTCATTGAAGTTTTTTCCTCTAACTGATTAGAACAAATTTGACTGCTGATTTCATGTCATTGCAATTCTCAGAATAATTTTCACTGTTTCTAGAAATGTTATAAATTATTCCAATAGTGGACCTTTTATCACTCCCAGTGTTAGGATACACTACATAACTAGTGAGAGTTAACTCTACGCCACATGGTTAACTCACAATGAGTTTGTTCTGAATTTCGACATTGATTGGGTTGAAATCGCGCGGAGGAAAAGTTGCCTCGGATGACGGTCCGCGCGCTTGATGGGAAGAAAGTGGACGTGCACTTTGTCTCGCGGCGCGCGTTTTTTCTCGCGGCCACTAACCGAGTAAACATGTTTTGCAGCGAACGAGTTTCCCAGTTCGTTCGAGTCGATTGTGCGTAAAATTTTACGGCTGCTGTATCACGTAGTGGCACATATTTATCACTGCCACTTTAGAGAGGTAGCACTCTTGGGATTGCACGTGCACCTCAACTGCGTTTTCGCCCATCTCACACTTCTTAATCACCGATTCAACCTTATCGATTCCAAGGAAACTGAAATACTTGAGGATTTAGAGGCAGCTCTTTTGGGTGAGATTCAAAATGCATATCAATCTGTATTACTGCAAATTACTTAGAGTTAAACATTTCTCAACATTTCTGACAATATTTGCCTATTTTCCGAGAAAAATGGAGAATTGATTATAAATATTTGTAATCATTTAGATAATCGGCACCTATTTTCTGTAAATATTTTTTTGGAAAAATATTTTATGGAAATACATTGAAAAAAACTGAACTGAATTCCAATGGTAAGATTCAGAATTGACAATTAGAATTGTTATTTAAATCAGTAATTGTTATTAATAAGTTTAATACGTTATGTATAAGACTTAAAAGTAATCTGTACAGTCGGTACTAAAGATTAAAAGGAAAATTCATAGATACGTTCCGTTTGAACTCAACTGCATAACTGAATTTTTTCCGTTAATTGAATCGCAACACTAACTTGATTATCCGAGTCAAAGAATTTCCTCAAAACATCTAAATTTTGTTAAAAGAAAATAAAGTTTCATACTTGACATTATCGCAATGTTGCGCAAAATTATACATTGTTGATTAATTTAAATGTTTTTTGATTAATCCAGTTTCATTTGTTCAATTCTGTTCTATTCAGTTTTATCAACGTTTTTTGCAGGGAAGGTTTTATAATGAGGTACTTTATGGTAATTTTTTAACGCGTTGGCTGTTTTTAGGGGATTCAACATCGCCACCTGCGCAATCATTGGCCACCCAAGATACTCCAAGCAGCGCAACTACCACCTCCTAGACAAAGACACCGTCAGAGCCCGAGGTCGCAGTTCCTGAAGATAGGTGATGATAGATGTTTGTTTGTTCTTTAATGCCTTTCAAAAATAAAACGCTGTTAAGCTCGCAGTATCGACATGCTGAAAATTCGACACGTGTAAAAAAAGACGCATAAAAGCCGAAAAGAGAGAATTATTTTTCAAGAGCCGAACAAAAGGAGTTGATAATTGAAGATAAACGAAACGAGAGCCGTGCGTAGATACGAGAAGCCGAGCAAGATAATGCGAGCGCTGTTGTGTAAAAAATAAGAATCAGTAGTACCTGTAAATAGCAAAGTGTGAAGCTATTATATGAAATAAATTAGGTTCCTCTGTTTGTTGTTTGTGAGATTGTAAATAATTTATTAAATTATAAGTCACGCGCGCGAGAAAAAAAGTAGGAATACAGATGAAGAAAAGAATATTATTAACCACTATTTACAGTGTTAGTCGAATGAGGGGATACTGTTTTGGAGGGGGACAATTGACACTGATAAGAAAGTTCAACGGGAGACGAACAACGGGGGAAAAATTAAACGAAAAAATATAAAAACAAAGCGAAGACAGTTAATATATGAGCCTACCTGATAGAGAAGCAAATGTTGCATTTTTTTGTCTTTCCAGTTCTTTTTGTCCGTTTCTTTGTTTCGTACTTAATGCAACTTATTTATTCGCGTTATTTATTACACTTAGGTGACTTCAGAGCAATTTGTCCTTTCGTTTTATTCCTGGCCCTAGTGTTTAGTCACATTTGAGATGCTCAAAAAGGAGAAAAAACCGTCGTTGTGATACAGCAACATTTCTTTCGTTGACATTGTTTTGTAACTGCATTGTATCAAAGTGGCGACAGAAAAGTACTTGTTTGTCAAGAGTACGTGACTTAACCCATTAATGCATACAAACTCCCGTGAACAACCATCTTTTGATAAACGACGAAGATAAAAAATTAAAGAACCAACTTTAACCAAGATTACGTTCAGCAGCATCGGCGATGATTCGTTTAAGTATATTTTAATGGGTTAAATCGTCTTGTCGTGTTTTGTGACTATTTTGTAACGGAATATACTGCAGTGTGATGAAATGAAATTGTATACAAAAACGACAAAAAAAAGAAGAAAAAATAAAAAAAATAAAATATTTTCTAGTTCCAGATCAAGTGGTCTGTTTATTTCTACACTAGACGTTCCAGTTTGCTTTGTTATTAAACGTAGTTGAGTTTCTTCTTTTCAGTCTAAACAGGCGACTTGTTCACTTCGATGAGTCGGCAGGCCCGCAGCATCTTCGCCAGTTCGGCGATGAAGAAGCCGAGACCCTGGGCGATCGGTTCGCAGAGGTCGCGCATCGACGTCAGAATATTGTAGAAGAGTATCAGAAGAGGCTGGATGAGAGCGTTGAAAAGAATCGAGAGGAACGGCTTGATAAAATAGTCTGCGAAGAGTTGCAGCAGACCAATAGTCAGAGGTCGCACCAAGCTGTAAAGCAGAAATCGAAAGAGCTGGAGAACGAAGGCGACGACGAAGGCGACACCTATGTGAATGGTCCCAAAGATCTCAGCCCAAAACCGAGTGGCCACATCGGTTGTTCTTTCTGCACACTTTTCCATTGTGATGATGGGATGACAGTCTGTTGTCCGATAGTACCTAGTGAGAAAAAGGTTGTTTGATAATCACTGTTGACAGAATTTAACTTCACAGAGAGAAGAAATGGACTATTGAATAATATATTATTTACTTAAAGCAAAAAAGCATTTTTATTAGCCGGAATTGTTTTGTGTTGTACTTTGTGTTGAATATCTTAGTTAATTAAGGCACTATTTGTTTGAAAGAAATATGAAAAAAAAAAATTTATCTCCAATTTTTTTTTTAGTGTAATTATAATTTTGAATTGACTGAAGGTGAATTATAATTATGAGTTAAGGATTTCAATATACGCCGAGTTTCCATGATCGAAATAGTATATGTCAATGCTCTCCAGAGGCTCCTTATTGAGCTTCTTTTCCTGATCGGAGTCTGAGTAACTCATCTTCGATACTTTATACTTCTTCGGGATTCCTTCTGAGATTTCACTGTGAGTGAAAGGCTGCAACCAAAAATTTTGCATCACTTAAACTTTTCTTGTTTCATACTTCACAATACCAATAATGAGAATATTGGTCACTTTAGCATAGTTGTGAACATCTTTCATATTCACAGTGTAACTTTTGTTCGCCTTCCTGAAGTACTCCAAAGGCCATTTACAGTGGAACCCTGATAAAGGCAATGCATCTTGAGCCCAAAACACTGCTGATAATATCTTCCATATTAGTTCAGACTAATTAATCTTTCTCAAAGAACCACAACAAATACCTGGATTACACTCTTCACACTCAACCGTCTGTTGACTGGACTGTGATATTTTGCTCTTGGTCGTGTCATTGCTGGAACTGGAAATTTCGTTTGTCTGCTCCGATGTGTCTGTGCAGGGACAGTCTTTCTCTGTCATAACGATACCCAACCAACCCAAAAATGAAAATAAAATAGCCTCAAAGAGACCAAAACACAGAAAATAGCCTAAACTCTACCGACTGAACCCAGCCACAAATGATTACAACCTCGTCACTTGTTCTGGATTTTTATAACGCATTTTATTGTTATTTAAACAGTCTTTTTACAAATATATATATATATTAATATTAATAATGAATTTACAAGTTGACCATAAGAAAATTGCGATGACAATCTCGTGTGAGGAAAACAAAGAAACGGAGGTAAACAAGTCCGGATGTAAAAATTGTATAAAACGTACACCTACGTCGAGACAAATGCCTGAAACTCGCGCGCGCTCAATGAAAGCTTCTTTCCGATCAATTCACGTAGCCGCCTAACGACTAAGATCGTCCCGTGCGAGTAATTTACGAAGCACCGACTTGATTACGCGAATCGTTATGGATCCATTAGCGCGATTGCTTTTCAGCCGTCGCTTAATTCAGACGATATCACAATCGCACGAGTGATCGATGTTCGAGGAGCACGTTCCATTATTCCGCGCTAGTCGGTATCGGATTACAAAAATCCCCGGTACTGTTTGAAAGCCGAAGTAACGCTTCGCAAGTACCACTGCAAGCGCTCGACACGCGCTGGGAGAATTGCGAAATTAGGTAGACGCGCTAGACGAACTTGACTGGTCAATGATAATTGATCTCGACTACGAAAACCGAAGATATCGACGCGCTTTAGTTCGATTGACTCCTCCAGTAGCGGGTCTTGTTTACAAATACATTTTGTACACGTTGCATTGTAATATTCTATGTAAACATCGATCGCAGCGCCAAACAATATGAAAATGGAGATAAATCATGGGAGACGTAAAATTGATTCTCGCATTTCTGTCACCTGGAAGTGTGATATAGAAGTATATAGAGTCAAGCAAAAAGTTGAGTAAATCAATGATAATAAATTAACTAAATACATTATTGAAATGTGAAAAAGTATAGTCTCTTAAAAATTCCGCAGCCTAGATGGCATTTACGGATGTTTACATAGCTTATATTTGTGCATGTAAAACGTATCTACAAACGTAGCCCGGTATCGGGGTTTAAAATGGTGATAAAAAGTGGATCAAACAAGACTGGAGGAAATGGCCTCTCCTATCTTTGTCGACGCAACTCCGTCGCCGTGCTTCGGAATGACGTTCAATCAGCTGATGTGCTGTGCCAAAAATACAAAACATTACAAAGTCCAGTCCAGTCTTGTTTGGCCCTGTACAACATTTACAATCACGACAATCAAAGAGGGTCGAAAAGTACAGATTGAAACCGCATGACGCACGGTGAACGGTCGACAGTTTGATATGACAATCAATCTTTAAGTCGTACAACAACGATTTGATAGAGTCTGACTGTGCTTAACGTGACTATTACGCTCTAGAGCAAATTCCTCGGTACTGACGTATGGAAAAGAACGTTCGTTTGTGTGCAGCTGAGAGACAGTACTATTTCAGCGAATACGTATCAAAAAACCCACGTTAGACTCGACTTGTTCGACGAAATTTTTTAACGCTTTTGTTCAGTCGCTTGGGGTACATCGGTCGTCTTATGCAGGAAATAGAGGTCGCCGAGGATCGGCATGGAAGAAGGCTTACAAGTCAACAAATGTCGCTGTCACGGTGCAGAGTACAAAAAAGGCTACAAAAATGATCGTACGGGTTGTCCGTGGAGAAGTTCCCAGGGTGCATTGATAATGAGAGGTCAAAAAGGAGGATAAACACTTCAGTTTTCCACCATTAATGAGGGTTGCAGAAGCAGTGAAATGAACGAAACATGATAATGGCTCGAGCTTTGGCATTTTACCGAATTAGAGGAGTTAATTTTACTGCTAACAAGCAGTAAAATTGCTAACATTTGCAAGCAAATCGATTCAGATGATTAAAAAAAGGTTACATGACACATTTTGCGATAAACACAACACTAGAGTTATTCGTTAATTCAGTCCGACTTCCAGGAACATCTCCACTGACCACAGTCTCACAAAGTCGTATAAAAACACAATCGACGTCTCGCTTTAAAAACACAACAAGGCTACAGAAGTTATGAAAAAGTCATGCAAAATTACTCGGAACGAAAAATCGTCGTAATATCATCCAAAAGACTGTACATAACAGAAGAGTGTCGAGAACGACGTCGATTGAGACTTCCAGTGCCTGTCGCAGAATGAAAAATGGCGGACGGATCCTCAAGATGCTGTTTTTACTTGAACATTACACAATCATTACGACTAAAATACTGACAAAGAGCTAAACTATGAGTTCCCGATGTGTTTGCAAATTTAACTCAACAAAAAATGTTCTTTGAAAACATCTGTATCAATCCTTCCGTCATTATTCGTAGTTCAGCTGAACTCAGGTGGTGAGGCCAACTCTGGAAGTTCCAATGTTGAAATCTCGGTGGTGGTGTCCACGTGTTGTCTTTGCAGCAGCCTAATATCGCGGTTGCCAATGTTAAGGGTGCAACGAGGCTACGTAATATACAGAGACATATATACACGCTGAATAGACGATGAATACTGCGTTTCGTATGCAGAAGCTGCTTGTCTCGTCCAAGCGCTGTTTCCAGGCGACAGTGCTTGCATGAGACGCGGTTACCGTCGGTGAACGTGGTCCAAGCGGCTTCGCTCGTCGGGTCGTCAGGGCCGTTCCTTAAGTACATGCTTGCTTGTCTCATCTACCTCTCAAACGCGCGGCACTTAAATAAACATAGAAAATTATTATACACAATGACTCAGAGTGGCTTCGTATCAAAAGTAATCAACGACTAAGTCAAAACGATACGCCAACTGCTCGTACGCACTGGTTTGTCGGCCCTAATCGCACGTTCGGTTTTCGTGTTGTTCGTGGCAAGTAGTAGTCGCTCCAGCGAGCATTTCGGTGGTGTTTTTGTGTGAAGGCAAACCACTCGGTGTCGTTCCAAGGTGAATTCGGGTCACGAATTGGACATTCCGTGTTCCAACACGCGACGCGAATTACAGATTTCAAACAAACGCGTACAAGTGGTTGCGCAGAGACACCGGGACGTTCGTCTTGATGACTAATCGATATCACTGCAGGGAACAGTGTCGCATGATCGTTAATCGCTGTGGTACAAAAAGGGCACCGATTACATTCTCGTCGCGCGATCTAAATGTCGTGTCCGTCCTGCGAGTGTTCGCCGAGCACTGTACCTCGACGACTAATCAGTGGACAGGTGTGTCGTGTCGGCCGGCCGCTCGTGTATTTACAAAAGTATTTGCTCGGTCGGTTAATTGCGATGAGATGGCCGTACATCCCGAGTAGTAACTAGAAAACGAGCAGTCGTCAGAAATATCTAGCAAGCAGTGCAACAACGCTCGAATGATTATGGCTATCTAGCGAGCCGTCCATCGGCGTGACGTAACAATGTGATGAGAATGATAAGTAAGAGTACTTGGACGTTCTATGGCTCTAATCAATCGACTACGAGGAACAAATTGGTTCTACGTATGGTTCAGTAGTATGCATGAATGAATTAATTAAGAATAAGAAAAGTAGGATATTTCATATATACACACCGAGAAAAACAACGTCACAAGTCCAGAAGACTCGGCAGTAACAAATCCCCGATAGGACTCGTCATGGATTCTGAATAATCAATTGCGGATTTTCGGTCCTGCAATGATCAATGGTTCACAATTAAAACTTAAAGACTGGCGGGGTTCGTGCGTTCGGCTGAGTGGATTGTGTTCGTTATTGTCGCGCAATTTGACTAGATATTTTTGACAAGTGTTTGCGAGTGAGTGGCTCTGTTTGCTCGTTTCCGAGTAAGAATTGAACGTTGTCGACAAAGTATTGGCAAAGAAAGCATGGTGTGCCCGAAGAGTCAGTTCAAGCATGAAAAGTCGTGTATGCTGGCGAATTACGGCATTCGGTTAGTCCGATTCTATAATTTGAGCGCGATTTCGGGCCGGACGCTTGTAAAAATGAGACGTCAATTGAGGATTCACAAGCATTGAATGAAGAACGGCGCTTCTATGTTACGATTCTTTTTTCTCTTCTTTTTTTGACAAAAAAACGTCGACATTCTTAGACGTACTGGAAGTTATCCTTTGTAGCGAGCAAAGGCAACTTTTCAATGCTTTGTTTTATGTCGAAGCTATGCAACCAGTCGGAACTGGGCTTGGCTTTAAACCCACAGAAACTGCAGCCGCAGAAATCGGCGGCGTTTTGGAACGCTCCGCGGTGGAAGGGATTGCCGCTGTCGAAGTGCCGGTAACGGCTCGCGTTGATCCGCTCGTTCGTCGTCATGCCGAGGATCATTATCTGAAAAAAAGAGGCCATTTTTGGTTAAACGGGTTAATAATAACAAAAGAATGTCGGGTCGCCAGGCAACGTGATTTGATTGCCAAACATTGATTTGGACTTGGTTAATTGACATTTGATTGTGAAGTACCTGGTAACACTGACAAGCCAGGAGGATGGCGACCCAAAACGAGTGCAGCGCTGTATTCGCAGAAACCCACATAACCCAGGGGTCGCACGTAGCAGCTGCCACCAGGTAATTGTCCGCTCGATCGGAGGTCAAGTTTTTCCAACACTCGTGTTGCCAGTATTGCACGCTTGCTGAGAGGACAACGATGCAGAGCCCTAGCATTGAGACTAAGAAACCCAGGAAGTATTTGTGATTCTTTGCACCTGCAATGAATAGTGTCATTAGCTTCTGAATTTCTCTTTGGAGATGAAAAAAATTTCATCTCGAAAAAACTATCAAATGCTACAAAATTCTGTGAAACTCTACAAAATCAAAATAATCTATGAAAATTCCCAAAAAAATCTGTCATAATATCAATAACATTGCAGATTTAAAACCTTAGAAGAGCAGTTTTGTGAAAAATCAAATCTGATAATTACTGGGAAAGACTGTAAATATATTTTGCAAAATACAAATTTGCAAAATACATTTTCAGACTTTCCTCGCAATCGTTAAACTTCTTCACATTTTTCGCCACATCACTCTGCTAAAGTACACTTAGCTTTTAACACTATTTACCAGATAGAATAAATTCTAAATAATCAATGAATATACATATCAAATCTTAATATTTAAACTCGTGTATGAATTCTGATTTAACAAAGAATTAATTGATTTTAATATAATAATTATTTTTGATTTAATATAATAATTAGATTGATTTTAATAAAACAACAAACGAAATGGAAAAAGTGCTGAATGTACACATACCAACACAGTTGTTTATCCATGGACAATGGTGATCGAACCGTGCAACACAAACGTCACATGTGGCGCAATGCTTCGACCGCATTGGACGTCTGACTAAACAGGTGTAGCAAAACTTCTGCGGCTCAAATCCACCTGATTCTGCTAATTCTATTATTGCCTGTAATTGTAAACAAAATAATTAATATAAACAAAAACTTCCTATAGTTTTAATACCCGTTTTCATTTTGAAAAAAATGAGTATATGCAAGTTCAAGTGAATACATTTAACTTATCCTCATGCGTCGCAGTTATAAGTCCCGGATCTCCTTTCCAACACTGCAAGAAGCAAATCCAAAGAGGAACAGAGCCGCCGACTAGCAATATCCACAGATACCAGGTGGCGTGTATGCCCAACCAAAATATCCAAGTTATGTAAATCCATGACTGCAATTGTGAATAAAATTCGTCGTCGTGAGAATCGACAGAAAATATTCAAGCTCTCAAATCATAGACTAAAATCAAATGAAACAGCGTAACAGATAAATCCAGTAATCACCTTGGTTGCCAAATAAACTGATATCGGTAAAATGCGATACAGCCTTTCATCAAACAGAAAATGGTTCGCTGAGTAAACTGCAAGGTATAACGTAACAAGCGCTACTATTTTTATCAAATAGTCAAATCCACATTCAAAGATCATTCCTATTGCGTAAAATACTACGAACGGCGTTCCAGCCATACAGTGCCACCTTATTCTCTGCAATGAAAACTAATACGATTATCAAGTTATTCCGTTCGTCTAGTAGCACGTTCGTATTCGTCGTTGTCTTCAAAAGGCAAAAGACTTACTTTGTCTCTGCACCAGGTTTTGCTTCGGTCCTGTTTCTCTTTGATCTCCTCGGTGACCTTGTGACCCAACCACGCAGCTCCCAGGTGAGGAGCCAGCAAAGTCATTGGTGTTTCGTTTTCAAAATTAGGCACGTCCATTGACGCCCCGTGACGAACTAGAGTTAATATTGCTATATTGTTTTTCGCTATAATAGCCCAATGCAGTGCAGTATTGCCATGTAAATGTTCGGTTAATGAGTGCGATGCCCCTAACGTCAGCAACAAACGAGTTGGATCTAAACTGAAAAGTTATGCAAAGCTTGATTAATCAAACGCTTGGACAATTGTACGAGATTTGCTTGCATTTAACGCATGATGATAGTATTAAAATGTTCCAAGTTCTGTGGATCATGGTAGGTCTTAACGCAATGAATTTAAAAATATATACATTTTTTTGTATATTAATAAGACACTTTTCCTATGGTTTTGTTTATTAGACAAAACCATACTTTGATGAAATATTTAAAAATAATGAATTTTATGCACCTAGGGCTTGGACGGTCATTGATTATTATCGCCCTCGGGGGCTATATAATTATTATAACTCTCGGAACACAATATATCAATATGACCCGTGCCCTTGGTTCATAAAGCACTATATTCACCTCGAACGCGCACGTAAACCACGGCAATAATGTACTATATACATTATTTCCAAGTTTTTTTTTACAGAATTTAAGTAAACATTAATAACCTCATGTTATATTAAAAAACTCTAAAATTGATAAAAATCCAGACTTCAACTATGTTGTCCCTTTAATCACTCAAATTTAATTGTTTTCTTTTTAAAAAAATCAAACTTTATTTAAAATATCAATGAAGTAATTGAACAAATTTAGTTGAAGAAAACAACGAAATTTTAACTAAATCAAATAGAGCCCTTTCCTATCCATTGATCTTTTTATCAAATCTACTAATCATCAGACCTACAAATGGTTTTAGGTGTGACTGCACTACTGAAAGACTTGCTTCAGGTGAAAGAATGCAAACACCAGACATTTACCTATTTATTTTATAAGCACTCCACATAAGAGGAGTCATGGCACTTCTGTCTGGCATGTTCGGGTTGACTCCCCTTGCGACTAGGTATGCTACGATGGCCGTGTGGCCGAATTGCGCCGCCAAATGTATGCAAGAAGCGCCCTCGCCGTCGCGCAGAGTCGGATCAGCACCTGCCCTCATTAGTAACACAACTGTGGCTAGGTGACCTTGTCTGCAAGCAAGTTTGTCAGGCGATCAGAAGTGCGGATAGCAGTTTGCTGGAAAGTGCGTTGTCGCTTTGTTCCCTTTTTTTAATGTCTGCTTGACGGGAGTAAGTACCTCGTGGCCCAGTGCAGGGGCGTGGCGCTGAGTTCACCACCGACCGCGTCGACCACTGCTCCCTTGGCGATGAGGTACTGAACTATTTTCTTACGATTATTAATTGCCGCCCAGTGCAATATTGTTACAGAATCCATGTCGGGCTGGTTCACATCGGTGCCGCTCTCCACCAGTTCCGTCACTCGATCCAAAGCACCATACTATAAACATATTATTTCTTTAACACTTTTCTTTAAGTTATTAAAAAGGGGTCAATAAGTTGAATATGGTTACTAATTGCATCATTGCCCTTATACATTTATTTTATTATAATTATGTTAAATTCAAACTGGAATGTAGTCATTAACTGGGTCATTAACCTAAAAAGTTTACTTTATTATATTTATGATATTCCTCTAATGAATATCAATGTCAAACTGATTGTTTCTAGAGAATGGTGTTTTTTTACCTGGACAGCTTCTACAATGTTCAACATGCTGAAATCTTGTGCAGGAGGTTGCACGGGTTCTTGACGCTGCAAACTCTGGTCTTCTGGATCGTTGGAACCCTCGCCTTGACAGGCAGTCTGCATCTGAAGAGCGTACATTCTGAAAGAAGTAAGGCTGGGCATTAGGAGGGGACAGATATTTTCGGTATTACGTTGTGTATTTTTAATGATTAACCAATTTATGGTTTATTGTTGGATAGATAAGATCTTTAACACAGATTTTCTCTGTAAATTAGGTGCTTTTAGATTGCAATTCATTTGATAAATGAAATGCTGTTGGAAATTATTGTCATTATTCCAAAGCATTGTGAGGACTCAGTTCTTATTTATTAAAGTGCCAGTGAAGGCGACATGTTACTTCTTTAATGAAATCTAATCATTGGCACATACAGAATGGATCAGCATCAACCAAAACAATCAGCCTTAACGAGTCAATTGTCAGTGACACGGCAGAATAAACACGGTTAGATAAAGTTCAGATAATGCATATATCTAAACACGATAAAGTGAGAGATCTTCGAGAGTACACATTATAATCCAGCATTCTTTCATTTAGGCATCAAGATTATAGTTTTTCAACGTTTCTTAGCATTCAATTTAAAAGAATGAGTTTTTAATAATTTTGTTGGTGCGCTTATTGAACATGTTTTTTTATCAGTATAAATCATACTATTCCGAAATTTAAATTAACATTTGTGAATCAAATCCTTCAATGACTCATTTAAAAGTGAATCCGAAATAGCACCTTCTCTTTGTACTCAATTGTAACGCTTATCACTTTTTTGTGATAATTATTTCTCGTGACCTTAAAATACTTTCATTAAATAAAATTTTAATTTGCCCAAAATCCAACTACAGTTTTGGTATGATTTAAATCCCTGGTTTGAAATCAAATAGAAATTTTTTATTTTATTTGTATATTTACAATATAACAATGCTTTATAGTACATTTGAACTGGTGTTCACTATGAATCAACATTTTTGTTAAGAATTAAAACATGAAAGTTTTATTTTGTTTTAATACATAGGCAATAGTCACAAGTGATAAAATCTATGATTTCATTCATCATTTGATGTTGGTAGAATATTCATCAGAGAACTATAGTATGGATGATATATCTGAGTATACTGCAGTGTAAATCAGAGAAAAATGTCAGTGTATTGGTTTTTGAACTTGTCTATAGTTTGTATTAAGCTTGTCAATGAACCTATTCCAAAATGTTTCAATCCACTGTAGTATTCTTTCATTAAAACTCAAGAACTTATGTCACACCTGTGTGAGTTGTAAAAATGAAAGTACTATTTACAAAGTCATTTTTATTCTAAGGAAAATACCTCTACAATTACTTTGTATATCATCAGATGATTTTTTTACTTTAAACCAGATATATCCCTTTAAAGAAAGTTCATGGTTGGATTAAATTTGAATACTGGATTATTCAAATTCATTGGATTAAAATCAAATTCATATCACTACACTAAAAGCAAATCACTTTCAGAGGATAACTGGGTAGTTATATAGATAACAGAAAAAAATTGCAAAATTGTAAAAACGGTGACAAAACTTCACGAACAAAATAAAATCATGCGTACAATTGTGATAAGATTTTTCATGTTCAGACGCAAGAAATGTGTCTTCTAAACACATTTAAAAATAAGATAAAATTAATGTTAAATGTTTATTTCAAATCAAGTTGAAATAAAAGTTATAGGAACAACATCTATGAGTAAGTTAGCTAACCTAGATTTGTATAATAAACTTTTTTTTATTATTTAAAAGCTCCAAATAATTCTTTTCCTCCATAGCCTATTTTGTCCCCAAGAATTTAACCCTGAAATTTGAGGAAATAATTATCAAATTTCAAATTGAGCATTTTTGCACAAAAATGACATATCTATTCACGCTTTGGAGATCACAATGCCTCGCACAACAAAACCCTTTCCTGCAACACCCCCCGGAAAGCGTCCCCTCCTCCAGCCGTCACAAACCGCCTCCTCACCTGGAGCTCGGGTCTCCACCACGTTCGATCAGCTGAAAAGCCTCTCAACGGTCAGGCACCATCAGAACGCAGCGCGACGAGCTGTCCCGAAGATCTCGCGCGAGCCGCTCGTGCAGATAATTGTGTTGCCGCGGACACCGGAGGGCGTCATCGTTCGGCGCCACCCTCGAAATCGCCTCGAACGTTGGCCCGATCGGATTCGCGACGCGGACGTGCTAGCGTGCCGTTGGGCTGTCGCTCGGTCGGCGCCGCTCCGCAGCTCCGCGGCTCATGCTTATCGACCAAGCGGCGCAAACGGGAGAGTCGCGCTGCGTACCGACGAACCGACGACGCCAAACGACGTCGATGACAGAGCAGCGACACGACGGCCAGTCGGGGATGCGCGGAACGCGCCGCTAAGCTCGAAACGCTGACTCTGAACGTAGCCGAGGTGAGCGAGGGGGCGGGGTGCGTTCGGTGAGAGCCGCAGTGGGAGAGGCGGGAGGGGGAGGTTTGGTTGGGTTCGAGGCAGTGGTGGAGTGGGACCTTGTGAGGCCCTCTACTCGAAAACACTTTTTTTTATGTAAGTGATTTTGAGCAAAGTTATTCCGTGTTAATAATTCACTTTCGTTGTATGCGGGAAAACTTGGACTGCAAGTAAGTTGTTAGTACAATAAGGTATAAATTGAAATAGCAAATAAGTTTACGTTTATTCTTTGTGGCAGGTCAGTATCAAGTATTGAACTGCGACCTTAGAGTTACGGGCCGAATACTTTACCCCTTGGCCAGAAAGGCAACTTTAGCATGTGTAGTGGTTTCGTCTTATTGTAATTCTAGCTTTATCATTAGACTCGTAAGCAAAATAACTATAAAAGTAGTTGCGAGTTCAATAGTCACTATTGTGAGAAAAAAATACTGAAAATAACTGGTGCTTCGCCAAACATGACTGAGTAATGTGCCACACGCTACTCAATCGTGTGGGCACACTACTCAGTCGTGTGTGACACACTACTCAGTCACGTTTGGCGAAGCACTCAGTCGTTTGTCAGACGACATTGCTAGCCCAATTCATAAGCACGCGACTCAGTCGTGTGTGGCACACGAATCACTCGTTCGCCGGATTCTCCGTGTTGGAGTCTATCCAACTCTGAATTGGCGCTTTACAAGCTCGGACAAGTGGAGTAGGGGCAACTCTGAATTGGTGTTTCACAAGCTCCGATTCGGACCCTTGTAGAAATCGAATCTCTGAAAAACTCGGAAAAACTCTGACAATCCTAATTATAAGAGGTTTTCAGAGTTTTTCAGAGTTTTTCAGAGTTTCAAAGAAAATACACTTATTTAACCCTTAACCCTGGATGTCGGCCTGTGGGACCGTTATAATTTTGAGAATAATACCTTACTGACTGTGATTGTTATGTAACCATTTATTAATAAATAATTATAAAAATGTTTGTTACACAATGCTTTTTTAATGTTCAAATATATTTGATTATAACACCAGAAAATTTCTCGATAAATTGTTGTTAAATATACTTAATACGGCCCTCACAGACCGACATTCTAGGGATACGTGATTTTTTTAGGTTCCAGGGTTAAGGGTTAAAACTCTGAAAATTTCATAGTATGAAATCCCGCAAAATCTCTGAAAATCTCTGAAAAAGTCTGACAGTTCCAATTCTGAGAATTTTCCAGAGATTTTCAAGGTTTTTTTCAGAGTTTTTTAGAGATTTATTTCTATTATGAGAGCTACCCAAACTCCTTCGTAGTAACCTGGAACAACGAACATAGAGTTTCAGGCTCAAAAAACGAGTCTGAAATACTATGAAAAATGCAACAAGAAATTTCACAGTACACCGAAATAAAAATCGCAGGATGAAAGGTTGAGTCGTACTGAACAGATAAAACGTTGACGATTTTAACGTTTCATCCCTTTAAAA
>JABFPB010002151.1:0-21283 GCA_022817645.1 Ceratoteleas bidentatus
CTTTTGATCGGGTTGGAAAGAGCTCATTTCTGGCGAAATAGGTAAAAAATAGAAAAAATGTCTGCGCAGGTTAGAAAACGCAATGGAAAAAAACAACAAAACTAATGAAACTAACGAAACTAACAAAACTAACGAAACTAACGAAACTAACAAAACTAACGAAATTAACAAAATTAACAAAACTAACGAAACTAACGGAACTAACGAAACCAACGAAATTAACAAAACTAACAAAACTAACGAAACTAACAAAACTAACAAAACGAAAGAAAAATTAAATTAAGTAGAAATAATGCCAACACAAAAACATTGTTACTCTTTCTATACCATTCTACATTCAAAAGCTACCAATTAATAAATTCATAATAAAATACCCAGGTTCTTCTCGTTAACTATAGTCTTAGGTAAAACATTCTTTTTCAACCATTTTTTGTGAACAAGCCGAGTATTGTTCACGTTTTTATGTGTAAGTCTATTTGTTTTTACTGAATTGCTCAGGTGTGTCTGCTCCTACTCATACTTATGCCTAGCAAACACACTCATAAACTCACACAACCTTACTCTCGCACGCAAGTGTATTCAATGCAGTTTAAAAATGCCTAACAAATATAATTAGTTATTTAATAGGTATCTTAACCTCTTACATTTCCATAAACATATTAGTTGGACGTTACCAATTTTCTTTGCCAGTAAAAATTCGTGGAATTAAATTATTTTTCCAGAATGTGTACATTGTAAAACATAAGGGTTATAAAGAAATTTAATGACCATCCTTTAATTACCCTTTTTAATTGGAAATTCGTTATTTCATTGTTCAATTACTTTTAATCGCTTCGACTGGATGAATGGCTCTAAAATCAATAAGCAGAAACAAAAAATGTGAAGCCATTCAAAACTCCTCTCTTATTTTAATTTTAATTACTTTTTTCCAGGGCACATACACTTTAATATGTAGTTTTAGTTGAAAATCGACGAAAAAGTCGATATTTTCCCAAGTAAAATGTCTTGCTTCGAATGGAATTTATCTCAGCAATGGAGATAAAGTAGTCATATTGTGATATGTTATTTATAAACTAGAAATATACAAGTTCTGAGATTTTGAAAGCCCTTCTCCCATAATTGACCCTTTTAGGTAGAACTTTTAGTTGAAAATCGACGAAAAAGTCGATATTTTCCAAGTAAAATGTCTCGCTTCGAATGGAATTTATCTCACACACATAAAATCTGACTCGGCTCGTCAAATTTTAATTCCAGTTGCATTTATTCCGTGTTAAAGCGAAGGGAACATATCCCCTTGATTCGATCTAACTAAATCTCCAGATCTTCCAATGTTTTTCAGCCTAACGATTATCTACCCTAACTTGTACACTTATACGCTAGGCTTAACAAAAATATAAAACCTGCAGAAACAATCTCGAAACGAAGTCTCGCGATCGCGATCGAATCATTAATAACAATAATGCCTAAAGCCCAATAAGGGGGAAAAGTAGATGAAATGCCTCGGTGAACGTTAAATGGATCTGTGACGAAGCAGATATCGCAACATGTTTTTGACAATTTCCATCGGAATGTTTCCAACTTCACAGCGATATTAATTCAAACAATGTTTAGATCACGGAAGGCAGCACCGCCTAATTAGATTTTGAACAAGGATAAGCACTTTTAATGGAACTGGTTCTTAGATAATTAGTCATCGTTTGAATAAGCATGGTGCTTACCTGGATTGCTGTCGGCATTCGAGCTGAAGAGGACGCAGAGACCGGTCTCGTAGTTAACTGCCTGGCAGGAATCATTTGCTTGACAGGTTTCCAGGCAATCCGTAAGCATAAGGCTGCCAGGTATGGACTCAAGCATGTTAGTTGGCGCCGTAAACACGTATCCGGTGACTAGCTCGAAGCCGACCATTTCCGGGTCGCACTCATCTGCGCCGGCTGAAGGCCCAGTGTAATCCGGCCCCGACACGCCCGATGGCTCGGAGGACACTGCCCTGCCTAAGAAGCTCGCATCAAGGACGAACACGAGGACGAATAGTCGAAAGCAAAAAAGCCCGGACGTAGCGCACGAAATTCCGCACAAATTTGTCATTGTTAAGTAAAAGCGGCTTTTTCCAATCTAGAACAAAAAAGATGGAGCCAATTAAAATAGCTGGTAAGGTGGTTATTTTGGAAGCGAGAGGGGGTGGGTTTTGTAAGGCAGAAGGAACCTTGTATAGAAGGAAGGATAATTTTTTTGAATGTCTAGTGAAATATCTGAAAAGGGCTGTGAAGACATCAGAAAATTGGAAATTGAAGAGATTTCAGAGAAGAGTCTGAAAATCGAAAAAAATTCGGGAAGAACTATGAGGGTCCCA
Organism: Ceratoteleas bidentatus; assembly: GCA_022817645.1. Lineage (NCBI taxonomy): Eukaryota > Metazoa > Arthropoda > Insecta > Hymenoptera > Scelionidae > Ceratoteleas > Ceratoteleas bidentatus. Next base: position 2,351 of record JABFPB010002151.1, read on the forward strand.
AAATTTTCAGAATTTTTTAGGTATTTTTTGAGAGGTTTTCAGACATTTTCAAAGATTTTAACAGATATTCAGAGATTTACAGAGATTTTCAGAGTATTCAAAGATTATCAGATTTTTTCAGAACATTTTCAGAACTGACAGTTCTGAAAATTGTCTGACTTTTCTCTGAAAATCTCTGAAAGCCTCTAAATATTCGGGGAAAAACTGTGACATTCCAAATTTTTTCAGAATTTTTCAGATATTTTCACAGATTTTCAGATTTTTCAAAGATTTTAAGAGATTTACAGACATTTTTGGAGGTATTCAGAGATTATCATATGTTTTCAGAGCATTTTTCAGAGAATTTCAGAGATATATTTCTGCAAGGAGTATTCTACCCTAACATGATAGGATGGTAGGTAGAATTCAGGGCCTAAGTTATGAAGGTCAAAGAAATGTAAATATTGATTTACATTTCTTTGACCTTCCAAGTTGAAAGAAGTCAGAGACTGTTTGGATTTAGAGGGTGAAGGTGAAATAAATGTAAACAAAGAAGTTGAAGGGTTATAGACAAGTGAAATAGCAACTATATGTAGACATTTCTAACCTCATGTAGAAAATTTTTTTCAGAATAAGGAAATTGACAAAGGATTACGTTATTTCATAGAGCTAAAATAAATAAAAGATTCAGAAGGATTTTTAGGGAAAAGCAATTAACTTCGTCCCAAAATTTGGACCTGATGGAAATTGAATTTTAGAGAACTGAATCGTTCGCGTTTAAAAAATATCAGCGTGTAGCAAAATGGCGGCTGCCTGTAGACCAAAGTGTTGAACCACCCGCTGAGTCTAGAGTCAGCATACAACCTCCATTTTGTTGCATATTGATATTTTTTAGAAGTAAACGATTTATTTCTAGAAAATTTAATTTCCGTCAGGTTGCGAAAAAATATAAATCATTCTGCAATTCTCGAGTAATCGTGGTTCAAAGTAAGGTGAGATTTTTTAAGAAATTACATTAAATAAATCTTTTTATAAATTATAAAAAATAAATTATAAATTAAAAAAAGGTTATAAACTAACAAATATTGTGGTACATGAAATAAATTATTTTCCACTAAAATGCGGTTCTAAAAATGTATTGAATAACGTAACCCTTTGTCAATATCTTTCTCATGTTGTGATAACAATTTTCTACATTATTTTTTCTTTTCAGATTTTAACCTCTAAAAAAAGATGGAACAATTATTTTTTAGAGTACCATTTCACCAACTTATAATTGGGTGAAAATAGATATGAGTAATATTATTAGAACAACTTCAGAATACAAATAGCATAAAACCAATCTAGGGCGGAAATGTAGCGATTTTCCATGGGTGTATGTAGACTGAAAGAAATGTGTGAAAAATACTTCTGCTACATTGTCTAGCTTAAAATAATGTTCATTTTAAATACGTGGAGACTATTATCTCATTGAAAAAGAGATTTCATGATATGAATGGTGATTTGTCTCTCACGTTGTTACTCTTTTTCATTCCTTAATAGAACATCTCTCAAAATGGAACAATCTATCCCAGATAAGAAACTATCTCAACGAGATCTTTTATGATCAGGTTTTGATACAAACCTGGTTAGAAACAGAGAGGTTAGATCGTTTTCAAGTGGGAATGAAAAATCTAGTTCGTCCATTCCCATATAGACATCAAACATGGAATCCATGTGGATTCCACGTGGAGGAACGTTCGGATGTAGATTCGACGTCGAATCTACGTGTTTTAGAGGTGTGTCTGTTAGGGTTTTTCTAAATCTAAGCAGATTTTACACATAGTTCTTTTGCGAAAAAAATTGTGGTTACCCTTTACAGTTATGAAAGATCAGGTTTGGAAAAGATTTACTTACAAGCATAAATACACTTAAATCTAGTAAATTATTTTCTTGTAGTTTTTTAATTCGTGTAACAATGTTCTGTTTCGCCGTTTACATTTTGCGTTGACGTTTTCCTCTTGACGTTTGACTTCTAAATTCTCCTTTTAACTTCGTTTTCCATCCTTTTGCTTCGTTATTAGGGACGATGTCCAAACTGTAAAACGGAATCCTAAAACAGGATGGTATATCATTTTCAGTTCTTTGCAGGAGGTGTTAAGAGAAAGTCAAAGCAGAACAGCAACAAGATGAAAAAATTAATGTATCGTGAATGAAGCCTTTAATTATTTCAATGAATACCTACCTGTCTCTGTAATTTTATTACGCCAAAGAAGAACTCGACATTAACAAAAGGCAACAAGCAAGGAATAAACGTGAAATGTCGATTTTTTTGTTGGTTGTAAAAGTATGTTTTATTTTAAAAGTAACATGCGCCCAACACGAGTCTCTTACATTTTACATATAGTATAATACACCTGACGTATAATTTCTGAATAATATGTTGTACGAATCGCTCTTCAATAGCATTATTCGGTCCACTGCACGCAACAACGTCTGGTTTTTTTAATCGCGAGTTTAAAAAAATCATTTTTTATAAGTATTTATTATTATTATTACTATTATTATTAAAATATTATTTAGTATATTATTATTTATTATTATTTATCCTTGTAGTAATAAAATCTCTGAAAAGTTCTAACAGTTCCAATTTTTAGAGATTTTCAGAAATTTTATTTTTAAATGTATTTATTATTATAAGTATTTAAACGTTTAATAAATAAACACCAATAATTGTTGTTCCCATAGTTTACTGCCCATTTAGACATCGAACCACGTAGAATCCATGTGGATTCTACGTGGAGGAACATTCGGACGTAGATTCGACGTAGATTCCACGTCGAATCTACGTGTTTTAGAGGTCTGTTAGGGATGGAACATCTGAAAACTTAATTTCTAAAGTTTCTATTATCAAACTCCCAAATCTAAAGTGTAGGAAAAATCCTACTTCTGAATTCAATGCGGAATAATTGTCAGCATTGAAGTGCAAATTCTAGTGCGTTATTCGCACTTATTGTACGAGACAGAAACGAACACTTTTTCGACCAATTAGAACATTCAGTCACGGCTTCTGCGTCGCCCCGTCGATCGTCTGCCAATTGTCCGCGAACGCCATTTGACCCAATTTCGAGGCCCAATTGGTGCGACTGGTGTGCGTGCCGACGAAAAATATGGCGTGCTTATTCACGCAGCAATGAACTTTCCGTCCCTCCAGCGGCACTTCTCGCAGTCGCCGAAACTCGCGATGACGCAAGCGTGCCCCATTTGGATCTGCGCGCGGTCTAATGAAAAAGTTTGCTCGGTCCCCGACTGCGTACTTCTAACGGCCGACTGTTATAACTTTCGCTTTGGCAAAACTCGGAAAATGTCGTTTTACTGGGAGTAAATTAAAGGGCCAAAGTGAACGAAAAAAACATCGTGGGAAAGATTCTAATACAATTTTGAAGATTGAATGAAAAGGATAGAAATTTGTTTGTGGTTTGTTGAGATTTTGGTGAAACATTTGTTGTTTTGAATCGACATAAATGATATGGCTAATATGCTTTCTATCAACGAGGATCGATTCCTGTTATTTCGAGCCAAATTGAAATACTAAAGTAAAATAAAAAATGTGTCCAATATTTGTGTTGTCCCCGCGAATATGTTTAAAAAATAACAAATATTTGTTTAAATTAAACGAATAATAATTAAATACGAGTTGTGGAAAAATAAAGTATACATGATCGTTCTGATCCTCTGTAGTTCGAGTTTTCTCCACAAAATAGCTTCTTTCAATGATATGCTGACAAGCAAAATCCATAAGAAACTCAACTAAAACTATCTCGATGCCTCAGATGTCGATATTCATTATGTGCATCTTTGAGTACACAATTATATGTGAATTATTATTTAATTTTTGTTATAAACAATGGGCGAGTCAGAACAGTATCTAGCATTCCCATATTTTTTTTTTTTAATTTTTCATGTTTCCGTTAGGGTACAAAATATTTACTTATAGAGCCGTTTGACCTCTGCGGCACTTTCTTCAACAATACTGAGAGCAACATTGATTTCGTATTGGTAGCACAGTATGGGGACCAAAAGTTACTGAAAAATACTACTCCAATCTAGTTTCTATAGTGATTTAGTATGTTTTCAAGACTGCAATACGATTTGTGACACAGTAATGGTGACCGTGGCAGAAGCGACATTTTATTTTTTTTTCCAGCGTATAATTAGCACGAAATTACGATGTAATTGTTGTCTTATGTTTGCGAGAGCTATACCGCCACCGGTATAGCTCTTCCAAAAAACGTATTGGAATACGATCAGTTGAATCACATTTTTGACCGAATCAATATTCACTTGCCCAACTTTCAATACCTTTGAATACTATTCATAGTTAGTAGAAGTTGTCTACACGTGTCACAGAATTGAAAACTCTTCAGATGAATCCAGGAAATCTGTTGAACGTTTTCAATCCGTGACGCTGGATTAAACTAACCTCAAAGCAGCCAATCTGCCAGGATGGATACATTACTAAAACTATTAATCCGTAAAACTTGGTTCTAGATCAAATCTAACCTCAAAAAGCAGCCAATGGTATTCCATTGGCTGCTTTTTGAGGTATTACCATTACCTCAAAAACCTCATTAATTCATATTTCATTCTACCAAATTTTCAATACGTTTCAATACGACTCCAGTTACTCGGAACTGTTACTAACCCCGCCTCGCGAAAATTTTCCGAACCGGCCTTACGTAACATCGAAAACGCTCGTAAAAACGCTCGAAAGGACACGAATCAATTACAATTCCAAAGGTCGCGCGCGCCGATGAGCGTTTCCCGTTAACGATATTTTCTCGGAATCGCGCTCTTTCGCGGCGAGGACGCGTCCGGCCGACCTTGGCTGCCGGGACAATGCTTGGGCCGCTCGCGCCGAAAAGCCGACCCAATTCCGGCGCCCAATTGGCCGGAATGATGGGCCGTCAAAAATGGCGCGCCCTCTGCCGGTCGGCTGCGCGCGCGGCAATGAACTTTCCAGATCTGTTACACAACAGTCATGCATTACCGCGAAATCCACAAGTTATACCCCCCCTCCCGCCGGCGCGCCCTCCCTCACCCCCTCCCCCCCGCGGCAAAAATGCCCCGCGCGACTTTCGTCCGAAACAACAACGCAAGAATCCGCGCACGCGCGCCGCTCGCCCGGCGCGGGTGGGGGAACTCGGATGGCGGCGGCGGCGCCCCCAGCGCGCGCGCCGCGTACGCGGATGCAGTTACGGGAGCGCAGCGCGACCCAACACTACTCGCAAATGCTGATTCCGGCAAGACGGCGCGGCTGGCTGGCTGGCTAGCGAGTCTCTCTCTCTCACACACACACAAACAAACACACACGAGCCACACACGCCTCGCCTCCCCCCCCCCTCGACCACTCTCACTCACTCTCATTCACTCTTAGTCTCTCCTCTCCGTGCGGAACCGTGTTCTGAGACGCGAGTGCGCGAGAGTGTTGAGTGACAATCGGCTCAGGAGGATTAGTTGGGCAGTGAGTTGTTGCGGCTGGCAGTGCGACTTTCCGCGCACATTGATGCCCCACGTGGCCCGGCAGCCGAGCCGCCGCCGACGCTCCCGGAGGACTCTCGGCGCCGGCCGATCTTGACCTCGCCAAGCGCGCGCGCCCCCCCGCGCGATGCCGAGCCGCGACGCCGGAGCGCCGCAGGCCCCTGTGGATGCTGGCCCGAGTGCGCGCCAGGGCCCGACCGAAATCACCCGAGTGTAGATAATCTTCGGGTACTCGCACCACGACGACAGTAGTGAGTAGCGACACCTTTTTTTGCCACCACGTGTGCCGCTGCTCAACGGTTTTGTGCGAATTTCGATGAAGATAAAAGTGTGAACTGTTAAGTATATAAAGAGGTTGGCGACTTTGCCAGGGGAGAACCACCACGAGAGCGGAGTGCCGGCAGTGAAGGTGATGCCGGCGACGCTAAGCGGAACACCTGTTAGCTTTCCGGGCGGCGACGCGAGTGCCGTCTCGCGGAAAGTGCGCGGTTCGGGGATCAGTCGGGTTCCGCAGTGAAATTTGAGCGGGTCAGTGGAAGTGGCGAGGAATCGGAGTCTGATACCCTGAGGCGGAAGCATTTGGAGTTTGGAGGAGGAGAATTGACGAGTTCTGCCAATAGGAATGCCAAGTCGGATAACCCAGAATTGTCGGGAAACTGCTGCAGTTTGGACATATTGCGAGCGAGATGCAAGCATTTTGTTAACATTTTACGGGCAGTTGCCGATGAGAATGTTACATTGGGGTGTCCAATGTTTGTGCGGAATCGCTGGTGGATCGCGAAAGTTGGACTGTTCAGTGCAGTGTTGCCAGAAAGAAGGGTGAAAACCTCGTAAATCCATTTAATTATCATAGAGTCAGGAGTATTTGTCTATGTGGCATCATTGGTGGACGTAATACGAGGTCCTCCGGTTTTTGAATCGCAATCGGTTGGGCAGTGCTGGTTCCGAGGATTTCGATCAGGCCGGGCGGGCTGACTGCACATTTCCAAGAGGGGACAGTTCGCGGGAGATTATCCGTAGACAATCGGGATGTGAGCTAAAGTAGCCTGGAAAAATGGGGAATGGAAATTTGCTGCGTTCCAACTACTTCCTATTGCTTTCGATTGGATTTTAAAAGGAATTGGCTTAGGAGTGTGTTTTATGGTGCAACTGATTTACAGTTCTTTCTCTTTCTTGCTAAGAAGAAGAAAGGAAAGAATTCGGTTCTTACCATCAAATACATTAATTTCCTTCTAATGTCTTCAATTTCTTTTAAAAAAGCCAGGTGGAGGAAGTGACTGAAATGCAGTAAATTTCTATTTCCCTCTTTACCAGATTCTCTTCGTTTTCCCACCTGAAAATTCTCTTCCCCCAATTGTCTACGAAGAATCTACTCGACTTTCACATACCCAAAACTGCTAAGAATATAACCCTATTAGTAGTTTTGTTAGACAAGTGTAAGACAAAATGGAATACGTGGTTGATTTTCAAGGATTTAAACAACCTGTTAACAAATTTGTTATAAGAGTAATACTGTTCTACAACCGAGATCTACGTCTTCGAATTGGGCAAAGTCAAACCGAGCGCGTTCGCCGGATCGACAGTCCAGTTTTGTGCGGCATTTTTTGATGAAGAGGGCGCCACCTTACGAGCACAGCGATCGCTTCCACTGGCGAATCCGCCTCGATTCCCGATCCGCGTTCTTTTCGCCTTGCCTTCGCATCCGAATTCTGCCGAATTGTTTCTTCGAAACCGAAACAATTTTTTTCGATGACGTCACCAACCACGTGTTTCGCCGAACTCCGCTCTCAGCTTGGACTGGGTTCTTTCGAATTTGCGAGCCACTTCCGGCGCGTGTTTGTCGAAACCGGCGGCCTTATCAATGTTTGGGCGACGTTTCGTTTTATCGCCGTGACTCATGCGCCGAATGCGCGCCGTTATTGTGCGTTTTCGCTGGCCCGTGTGTTTGTCGTCGCGCGAACGTAAACCAACGCGGCCACCCGACGCGCGACGCAACACCCGAATTCCGCGAAGCCACTTTCGGCGCCGAAACTCGCACGCGCTCCCAAAGCTGTTGCGCTTTCGCCGAATTGGGTCGATTTGTTGATGGTTTCAAGGTCGCCCGGTAAAAAGTTGTTGATTCAAGTGAATTCGGAAGAATGGGATTGTACAGTTCTTAAATGATAGTCTGGACAATTGGAATGTAACATTTGATTCTAAGTTCTGTCCAATCGACGTCTACTCCAAGATAGAAGTTGATCATGTTTATGGAATCCAGTTGGATTGTTGTCTGTTTTCTTCGATTTTGCATAATAGCGTAGAAGTGTTGAGCTATAAACTGATTCCAAGTATGGAACTCACTTTCAATGTTTTCTGTGTTATTCAACTCCGGAAACGGGATAGAATCTTAGAGGTTACGTTTTCTGACGTTTCATCGGAGGTCAGATTTGTGCCTTTACATTGGTGTTGGGTTCCATAAACGTCACCATCGTCTGACTTGAAACAGAAGTAGATTGGAAAGACTTTTCAAATTCTCTATTCTCTATTGTCCAATTTTAAATGGCAATTACGTTTCACAAAGTAAAAAAGCTGTTTCGGAAAATGGTTGCAAAAAGTTCAGGGAATTGTTTAACTGATTTTCCGGGAGTTTGGCTAAGACAGCTCAATCCCACTACATTGTTACATTGACCAAACTTATCTATATAAAACAAACTCTTTTGGCTGGAAAAATTGAAGCACTGATTTCTTTACTCTTTCGCGATACGGAACGAAAATTGTTTAGCAATGGAGGATAGTAAATTTGAAAAGTCAGCACGAAATGACTACCATTTCGAAATCTTCACGGCCATTCCATTTTATGTATCTCTGTCAATTTAAGATTCTGACAATCAAAAAATTTATTTTGAAGGTCTCTGCACAAAAAAGATCTCATTAACTTTAGATTTATTACAATAAATAGAAACGTAGCTTTTTCGTTAATGTAACCCCTGGAATCAAGAAACTTGGTCATAATTTAACAATGACGTGAGTGCCTTGAAACGTCCGCTCTTAGTTTGTCGAACGAAAACACGCACGTTTTCGTCGAATTCGCGACGAAAAAAGGCGATTGCACGAGGACGCGAGTATTACGCGACCACCGTAAGAGCTCATTACGAAACTCACGCCGAAAAATTGGCAGAGGGCAGCACCGTCCAATCGGCACGCAGACCGAGCGAGCGTGAACGGCACGGGGATTTAGGGACGGTCGGCTCATTGTCGCGATCGTCCGTTCGCCGTCGACAAAGTCATTGGCTCGCAAATAATACAAAAACACTTCCGATTCATATTGTTAGATTACAGTTCACAACTCCATCAACCAATTTCAGTGATTTTTTCGAATCGCCAAAAACACGACGAATTCCCGGAACCTCTAGAAAATTCAGACTATGAAAATACTGAATAATCTCAAGTTTGGTGCGAATCGTTTTCAGGCTGGGAAAACGCTAAAAAACTAGCCCGTTCATGTCGGGTTCGGATTTGGCGAAGATTGACGGAAATTCGTGGTTTTCGGTCGAAGTCGATAAATTCGCTCCAAACGCGCTTGGAAATGATGTAAAAAGTGATGGGAACCAAGATTTTCCAAGTTCGAATTGGTTTGGAACGTGTGGAGATCGATCGAAATAATCGGTTTTATCAAATCGCAGAAAAAACGGCGAATATGCGGTAAATCTGTATGCAATCGAAATGGGACTTCGAAAAACGACTTTTCAGGCCGCGAAAACGCTAAAAAACGAGGCCGTTCACCTTTGGTTCGGATTTGGCGAAGATAACCCGAAAAACGTGGATTTCAGTCAAAATCGATAAAAACGCTCCAAATGGGACTCGAAATCGTAAAAAAAAAACAAAATTAACTAATTTTGTGTGAATTCCGCGACGGCAAAAACGTTCATTCTTCAAAGTTTGTGCATAAAGCTAAACTACATTGTTTTGAGACTGACAACGGTTGTAAACAACATCGATGTTTACATTTGTGCCGCGAAATCGCACAAAGTAAACATTGTTGTTGTCATTGGGTACAATGTTTACATTGTGCTTTGTTTACATTCGCGAAAAGAAGTCAAAACAAAACCTAAACGTCGGTATTTTGGGCAAGAAAAACTGGATTGGATTTCCAGATGTCACTTTAATAATGACGGTTAAATGGCTGTCATTCACCCGACTGTTTTATCAATATATTGACATCCGTATTTAAATCCCCGGTTGATTTTGGAAAAATAAGCCTTTTTACGGACGATTACGGCCGAAAATGACTGAAAACCAAAACTAAAAATTATGTGATCATCATGGGCACTTATTAATGGGCACTTATTAAAATATATCCAACATTTTATTATAAATAGACAAAGTAAAACTAAATTAAAAAACGTGTATAAAAATATACAGAAATCTGCAAATCGTGTAAAACTACAGAATCTGTCAGAAGATGTCAGTGCACTGAGAAAAAATCGGTAATCCTTACTGTATCTTCCAGTTAAAAAAGGTACTACTGAAAAAACTAACCTAAAAATTTGTTTTGAATGAAAACGATTCCTTTTAAATGAAATGGATTCCTTTTCTGCGAAAATGATTTCTTTTGAGCCAAAATGCTTTATAATTTCTCTCGTTTATGTATGTGTATTTCAAACAACTATTGGAGAGACTGTTTAGTAACTCTTTACAGACTTTTTCGGACTTTAAGAGACAGTTTCGGTCATGTGGCAGGTGAAATGACCATGCCTAAAAAGATTATCGGCCATTGCACATCTCCACTTAGAGGTTAGAAGAAGTTAGTGGAGCACATTCGTCGAGTGTCTCTTTCGTTTTTTCTCGCGACTCGACGTCTTTGAGCTCGCGTCCGAGCACGTGTTCGCGATTGAGCACAGAAACTCGCCAAGCACGTGGTTTCTGGAATTGGAAAGTTCGCGGCCGGTTCATCTGCCGCGACGTGTTTTACGGTGGCCCGACGGCACGGTATGCGCGGCCATCGAATTTCGTCGGTTTTAGAAAGCCGCGGAAAATTCGCGAATCGCGACGCGATTTCGAGCGTCCGATTTCAGCGGCGCCGCTCATTCGTCGGGGCGACGTCGCGCACTTTACTGCCGCCGCGGAATGCGCCGTTTTATGTTTCGAGGCACGCGGTGAAATCCCGATTTTTTATCCGCTTTTTATTTTGCGCTTGATTTACAGCCGATTCGAAATTGCCGCGCGACTTTTTCGACGGGAATTCGAAGTTTCGCGCCGAGTCATTTTTTTCGTTGGCGGACAAAGCGACGCGTTTTTCACCGCCGAAACAATGACGTCGCATTGAAAATGCAGAATCAATGCAAACCGTTCATTTTTTTCGACGCTCTCTGGGAGTAACAAGCGGTTTTGCATTTGAACCGGTCGTGATTGGCGGACAAAAACGATCGCCTTTTCACGCGCGTTTGGCCACGCGCGGAACGAGGGGGGGGGGGGTACAAAAAAGCCGGCGAGTTTTGTCGCTTTTTCGTAATTTTTTCGTTGTCTCACGGAGCGAAAGCAATCGCGAAATCATTGCCGAGCGGAATGCCGTTGCGGCCCTGAAATTCAAGCCGAACGCGAGGCGTTCTAGTAGTAATGGCGTCAAGGCTAGAACAGTCATGCTGAAAGAGAAAGAAACGCCCGAAACCGCCGCCATCGGATCTCGTTAGTCACCGATCGGTTTCGCGTAGTTTTGCGTCGCGAAACTTCACTCGTTTTTTGCCGAGTTTTTTTTTTCAAATAAAATCCAGTTATATTTTTATGTTATATTTCTTTATTTATTAATGACAAAATGTATTGATTGGTTATACTTGTGGTTGCAATTAAAACAATTATTTTTTTCTGAACCAAGTAGTTTTATTTGTAGTATTTATAGTAAATGTACAGATATCTTTATAAGTGCTCATTGTATATCGAGGTCAGTGTACTATTCATATATATGTTGAATTGATATTATTTTTCTTTGTTATGCATAATTTGAACATAATAACTACAGTTGTAACTTTATCGTAGTTTTTAAACTAAATTATCTATGTTTAATTAATAATTTTATGATTTTTTAGATAAAAGATTGTGGCTTATATCATCTAATCATTTTGATCACTGTAAAAATCATTTAGTAATAAAATGTCATTTCATCTCTGCAAATGTTCTATCTGGAAATCAAATATAAATAAATTGATAAACATTTCATAAAACATCAAAGAGGTAACAAAATCTCACATTTACTTTAGATGTAAATGCGAATTTAATTAATTGTCTAATAAACTGCAGTGGTATCTAATTCGTAATATCCCTTAATTTCCTCCGACAAAAGCCACCGGAGCCACCGCAGCGTTCGGAAAATTCGGCTGAATTCGCGCGCGGCGGCATTTCCGCGAATTATTTCGACAGCGGATTCCCCGCGGGAATGCGAGTTATTATACCGCGCCCGCGAAGGCCATTTCTGTTTGTTGCCCCAACTTTGCTATCATTCAAATTGTTGCCGAAAATTCGCGCGTTTGATCGCGGTTTCGCGAAAACTCGCGCGGTACCGCTTTGCGCGTTTCAACTGCCAAATAACTTTACAGTTAACATTGCGAAACGATCAGCGACCTTTAGAAAACTATACCTATAGAGCGCCATCTACATTTTCGAACTTGAAAACATATTTACGTAGTACAAAAAGAATTTATGAATAATTTGGAATTATTGTAAAATGTCGAATTTCAATGAAAAATATTTCTTTTCAGAAGAGAATTTCAGTTTTTTTAGAGATTTTTCATATTTATTATTTCGACAAAGAATGATTTTTGTTAAGTCGAAACTGTTTTTGAAAAATTGAAAACATTCTAATGAATTCAAATTTGAACGGAAAAAATTTTGCTGTGAAAAATAATTTCAACTTTTTCAGAGATTTTTCAAATTTTTATTTTGACAAAAGTTGATCTGATTAATAATAAAAATGTGATTTTTTAAGTAAACGTTATAAAAAAAAGTCTGCAGTTTTTATGTTAAAAAAACCGTTTAAAAAGGTGATAACGAAAATAGAGTCGGTGATAATACCGTTGCCGAAAAACGTGACGAGATGTTTAGAAGCGTGTTGCGCTTCTCCAACACAGTGAAAGGCGAACTTTTGCATACCTTTCACCAATTTAGCATCGACCGCGGCTCAATTGAATGAAATAGATTTCAGCGCATCCGCGCGGCCGCCTGCGCGAACTATCCGATCGTCTAATATTTTAGATAAAGTCACACGCGCGCGCGCGTTAAATAAATTGCAATTCGCGGCGCTATCTCCCGACGATATATCAATTACTTTATGATTCAATTTAGCTGAGCCTACGGCGCTCGTGCTGCTCGAAATTCGACGGCTATCTGCACAATTATGGCACCACGTGTCGAAATTTCGCGCCAAAAATGCGACGAAAATAAAAAATAAAAAATTCACAAATAGAAAAAATTGAAAAAATCTCAAATCGAAACCGATTTTTTTACAAAGTCTCAAACCGAAACCGATTTTTTACAAAAAAAAGAAAAAAAATTAAAAAAAACGAAATTAAAAAAAAATTTTGTTTCATTTTTTTGCTCGAATTTCAGAAATCCGGAATTGACACTCTTAAATGTTTATATTTAAGAGTGTCAATTACTATAATAATTTTTTCCAGCGATTTTGTAAAAATATCAAGATACTACAAATCGTAAAAAGTGACAGGATTGGGAAAAAAGTTAGCAAATCGGATTTGCGTATGCCAGCGCTGTTTGCAGAATCGGACAGGTGGCGCTGCGGTGCGTTTGCGTGGGGCGTCGTTTCTAAATCTCGCGACTAATTTTGAGTTCGCGGTGTGGGTCAGCCTCCGAACTCCAGTGTTTCTCTCTGGGTCGTTTGAGCGTCTCCTGTTGCTTTAGAAAGCTAAATTCGCCGCCTATCTTTCAGTAGGTTAAAGTAGAAAATTCGGTTTGACCTCGATTTAGATGCGCGTATGTGGAACTGCAAAACCACGTCAAAGGCCTTATAGGCGTTTTGATGAGGGAATCGAACCGGTTTGCCTGATCCCAAACGCGTCTTTCCGATGTTACCCAAACCGACGCGCTGTTCGATTTTTCGATCCGGGAAAAACAACGGATAAGCCGCTAAATTGCCGACCGTTACACTCAGGCAGTGTATTTTGCACGAAAATCCCTAGAAATCCGTTCAACGGCGATTTCACCTGCGATCGGTTACGTTATTCGATCTTTATCCGTCTTTTAGCTCTAAGATTTTTTTAGGCCTACTGTTTTCTACCAGAAAAAATGTACAAAACTCCGTTGCAGCAGACACAAACTTAAATTGCGTATTTCTAAGCATTTAAAGGGTTTTTTGTTTCGTATTAAAGTGGAGAATCATCAAATTAAATAAATATTTCAAATCGTTATTTAAAAGTTTTGCTATGGGCGTTTTTATTTGAAGAAACTCTAATTCCGTTGCGGCAGACATCATTTTAAATTGCTTATTTCTAAGCATTTAAAAGGTTTTTTGTTTCGTATTAAAGCGGAGAATCATCCAATTAAATATATATTTTAAACCGTTATTTAAAACTTTTGTTATGAGCGTTTTTATTCAAAGAAACACTAATTCCGTTGCAGCAGACACCATCTTAAATTGCGTATTTCTAAGCATTTAAAACGTTTTTTGTTTCATATTAAAATGGTGAATCATGAATTTAAATAACGATTTCAAATCGTTATTTAATTTGCTCGATTTCATCCATTTTGAAAAATCGTCAAATTTCAAAATAACGATCGCCAAAGTGTATACCGTCGGGCGATTCAGGTCAAACAAAACCGGCGAAAAGAGCCGGGGATCTCATCCGGCTCTTGCCTCAAGTTCATCGCAAATACTCCTCTACACTTTGCATGACTTATTTGCCGGCGCGGAAGACTTCCGGCGTCGGTCCGTCGGAAAAACGATCGCTCGGGATCGGCGCGTTTCGCAACCCAGATTTCGACGCCGCGATCGGCCGAACTGTATAAAAACCCGCCTAGTCTAAAATATTCATCCGCTCGGCGCTATTACTTTCCGACAAGTAAATGAAGCTGACTTCATTGACTGCTCGGTTACGTCACTCGCGGCTCGGCGTTTATCTGCCTCGGTTACGATAAACGCACGACTTTTCCCACTCGCGGCGCGCGAGTTAATGCCGCTTATTGTAGGCCGCGCGTTTTTGCGCGCGTTTCGATACGTAATTGCGCGGACGAAAAAACGTTGATATTCAAATTTCGCCGCCATTAGCATCGGGTTTCCTTGCGCCTGATTTATGCCTTCGCGGCGAACGCTCGCCACTATTCCGACGCACTTTTTCCTTTCGATGTCGCATTTGAATTTCCCGCCAAATTAGTCGCGGCCGCTTTTTGCCCGCGCGCCTTTTTCCGCGCCGAACGCATAGAGGGCGGGGCCGCTTAATGCCTGTTTTGAATTTCCCGCCAAATTAACGAAACTTTTTTGTTTCCACTCTTTAATTATAATCACAACAATAGTACTTGCGATTCGTATTAGAAATTGTTTATCATAAACATTTTGAATAATTTCATTTTCAAATAATAAAATGCAAAAGTTTTGGAGTAGAGGGCGCTATTGCTTCTTTACTATTTTCACCCCCACCACCGAAAATATCTTAGCTATCTTAAAAAAGTAGTGGAACTTAGATGGCAAACATTTTTCAATTTTTGGCATATTTGTACAATTTGGCAACCGAAACGCAGCTCGCGAACTTTGGCCCGCAGATGGCGCCACCCGCGCAGCGCTGGCATCGAATCGAGGGGCACCAATTTCGTCCGCGAAATTACCGCGCGCGCGTTTAATTTGTCATTAGCCGGCAGATAACGCGGCGGAGGAATTAAATAAATTTTGCGTGACGATCGATAATGCTAATTAGCGTCGACGATGACGCAATTAACTCGGGCAACTTTGGCCGAAGCGGCGCTGCGCATTTTTGATCGCGCGCAGCCGTAAGTCCGGCCGCAAGATACGTATCGCGTAACCGACTGATTGAATAATTTGATTACAATTATCATTTAGTTCAATGAAATTCAATTACGCCGATATAGTTTAAATACAAGAATGAGTATGTTACACCGCGAACGCTCCGACCATATTAATTATAGCGGCCTGCACTTGTAATGAAGCTCGGCACTCGAGCAATAATTCAATCCCGATCGCAGTCGTGTCTGCAACTCGCGGTTAATTCATTTTGCATTCATGCGCTCATATTTATGCAACACTCGCGCATTTTTGTCAAACAATCGCGCGCCCGCCTTTTTTCGCCTCTTTTCATCACATTTGCATGCAAATTCGAGTTACGCGCACGCTTTAGGCTAATTCGCGGGTTTGCGCAGACCATTCGAATTTCCCGCCAAATTTCCCGACTTCGAATTCATTCCTCTTATCGGCAAATTTTTTATGTAAAATTGGTTACTTTTTATTTGAGAAATTATTTAATATTTTGATGGCGTGAAAACAGGAATGGAACAAAATGGAAACAATTTTTTTTCACCTTCTCCTTAAGTGGCATATTTTATTCCAGCAAAAACAGCAATTACTTTCGTTTTAAATCTGGGAAAGCATAGATCTAATTTAAAACTATAGCAATGTGCTTCGTATATCCAATTATAATCACCACTTTCGATTTTTTTTATTTTGATATATAAACTAAATTAAACTCTTAGTTTAATTAAACGTGTTTTAATTTCATTAAAAAATGGCGATAATCGTTTTCATCCAGATGGCGTGTCAGAGCAAAAATAATTTATTCTACCATTTTCAATTGTAACCCAACAAATTATCGCCGCAACAAATTCAATTTCGTTCGCATACAAATATTTCCTTAACTAATAAATGAGCGCGACAACGAAAAGCAAAAATCCGGTCTCGTTTCGGTTCGAAATTTGCGGCTGACCCAGTTTCGGCTCAATTCACCGATACGATCCGCACGAGCCGAGGCGAATTTCATTCCGCTAATATTCAATTTCGCGCGACGGCCCGCACCTTTCGAATAAACAATGAAAAACGGCGCGAACAATTTTGAGCGCGTGCCACTTGTTGCGCGAAATTGTTCGCTGCAAAAGCGTCGCCCGGCGGACCGAAAATTGTGCGCTAATGAAACGTCGAATTTTCGACGTCAATTAGCGCGCCCTCTGGCGGCGCGACGCGTGCACCGCAAAAGGGAAAAAAAGACGGGCGAACGCGAGAGAGCGAGACGCCGCACGTAAGCATATCGTCCAATTTCGAGATTGGCCGGAATGGCGCGATTCCATTACGAATTTTAATCCGCCGCGGGGAAAAGGTGGGGGGGGGGGGTGATCCGCCCGGGCAAAGGTCTTCGAAAAGTGCGTATCGGCTTTTTGCTTGCCCGACGGCAGAGAGGAATTTCGCGCCGGCCGCTTTTGCCCCGCGGACGGGGTTAACCCTTTTCGCCTGGCGTACAAAGGGCGAATTTTTCCGGCCAATGCGATTGTCGCTAAGGAACGAGGGCTTTCAGTCTCGACGCATTTTTGCTTTGGACAGAGCTTTTTCCCGGTCCGTTCGATGTTTCAATTTTTTTTGAGATTTTTCACGTTAGGTTGAGTAGTTTAATGAAGTCTAACGAATGGGATTAACATTTTCTAGTCGTAAAAGTTGATGGAAAATCTAGTTATTTTATTGAATTACACGGGGAGAAAAGTTGTCTTAATTATTACTATATTATATTGAGTTCGAATTACGATATTCTTATAGTAAACGAAAAATCTATTTCTTAAAAAAAAAAACATTTCCACACAGAGTCTCGAACCCGCGATCTTGAGGTTTACAGCCGACACTGTTGACTCTAGAAACATTCGATCTTTCTTTTGTTTTAATCAGTGCGATATTTGTTTACATTATTTGACCTTGCGGGCAAGCAGGTTTTACTAAGAATTTATCACAGTTTACTACAAAATATAATTGTTTATACTGTTTTGGAAGCTTCGTCCTCGAATTACTATAAAATATAGCACTTTTTGATACAGTTTTTCTCTGCGTGTAGACTAGATGAAAACTTGACTACGAGGCGCCCAGAATAGATTTTTTATATGACTCTTTTAGATATGTCAGGGTCTGAGATGCACTACAATGATATAAATGCTATTTTTTGCTTGATTTGAATGAAACAAGAATAATTTTCTTCGTAATAATTTCAATACTGGTTCAGTCACGTTTACGATTTTACCATAAATGGGACACGAAAGTAACAATCCTAAAAGAACTTCTAACCTATAACTTCTAATCTATTCATAAATCTCTACATTCCACCCAAATCATCAAAAGTGATCTTTTTTCTCCACAACCTCTCTTTACATCATTCCAAAATTTTCCAATCTTATCCAAAAGTTTCCAAAATTCGATTTCAACCCCAAAAACCCAAATCTCCGACGAAACGACGGCGCGCGAATGTTATTTCCACGGAAAAGAACTGCCGAAATCGTTAGTCAGTCGCTAATTATAATTACACGCGAGTTTTCACGAAGCACTTGCGCGCTTTTGTTGGCACAACGCACACGTGCGCGAACGTGAACCGACGCGCTCACACACACACACACGGCGTACACAAACACACGGACGCGCGCGAAAACTCGTCCGTTTGCTCCACAACGATTTGCGAATCCGCGACTGTAGAGAGGGACGTGGTAAAAGCATAAAGGGGAGGGTTAAATGCGGGCGCCGGGGGGCGCCGGCGGAAGGTGGATGGGAAGAAATTCAAAAGCGAGAAAAGAATACGACGAGGGTCGGCGCGCTTCGATTCTGGGTGTGTGCGCCACGTGCATCACCCACACACACACACACACACACACACACACACACACACACACACACGCGCGCGCGACGCGCGATATACATCTAACGTGCATGAATTATGTAAGCAAACATGATATTCGGTCGAAAAAGTACGTTGCATAATTGCGTGCGCTCGCTCCGAAAATTATGAAATTTTATCGTCCGCGGAATTACGGCCCGTCTGCGCCGCGCGTTTTCGAATCGTTCAAAGGCAGCGAAATTGTGGGAGTTCAGGGTTGAAGATTTTTGCGCGAGCCACAAAAAAGAGGGTTCGATTGGAAATGAATTTGGGTGGGATGATTTTCGATTGAATGGTAATAATTAGTAAATGTGACTAAGGAAATTTAGTGATAAAAAGAATCAATTCTATTGTTTAGTCAGACAAATTTTACTGTTTGCAGCAGAAGAATGGATGTCAAGGCTTTGATATATCCGTATTCCAAAAAGTAGTTTTTGGAATTGTGTAACTTCTACTTCACATGTTAAGATGATAACTTTAATATCCTAGTACCAGAATTACCACACTGTAACAACTGGTGTTTGAATTTCAAACATTTGGGAGTCATTTTTCAAACGTTTAGATGTGTTTAGTGGAGTGATTTTTCAAACACTTACAAGTGTTTTGA
>JABFPB010002152.1:0-21282 GCA_022817645.1 Ceratoteleas bidentatus
TTTTAACATTTTTTATTTGTTTATTTTAAGTACACTTGAAACAACCTAAACAGACGTCGAATCTACGTTCGACGTAGATTCGACGTGGAATCTACGTCGAATCTACGTCCAAATGCTCCTCCACGTAGAATCCATATGGATTCCATGTTCGATGTCTATATGATATATATATTCACAATATAGACATTTCCGAAGAAGAATGTCTATAAGAATGTCTTCTGCTTATCTTGGCGTCGACAACTAACGTCTGTCTTGAATTTCGAAAAAAATTTGTCTTAAATTACGAAAATAAATTTGACATTTTAAAGAAGAGCCAGAGTTAGAAGAAGTTCTTATTTGAATAAAATGTGCAGTTTTCATGATTTTTCTAAACTTCATTTCATTTCATTCAGACTACCTCTTTATACCTTCATCCTATGTCAACATATGTAACGCATCTGATTTTTCTCATTGCACAATCTGCTTTGAAGCTCAGAAAAACCAGTGTCATTGAAGAAGACATTTGTACCGAGGACACCGAACAAAACGATTTTTACGAACACAACTCTGAACAATGTACCTCCTGCGACGATGACACAACAAAGACTCTTTTTCCGCCAGAGTCGCATCGCATTCGAAGACGGAAAGACACTTTTCCGGTTTGTCGTAGAATTGTGCGAATCCGCGAGTGTCATCCTGCGTGGAACAAACGGGCACACTTGCTACGTCCAATTACGGACGATTTGCATGACGCCCGACAGAGGTCGGGTCGGCTTTCTTGGAACAATGGCACCGCGAATACCTGTTGTAATTAATATGTCCGCGGAGTTAGTCGTAGGAAACCGTGAGCGAATTCCTCACTTTCCCTCGGAGGCATTCTTTGCGGTTGTAAACAATAGACTGAGAATGTCCAGGTTCGACGGAAGTAGATTTATTGAGGCAAAACTTCGCGTGGACAGTATTTTTCTCTTGACCAGTTTCGGGCAAATGTATGGTACGATGGACTGGGTGGACTATTTATAATGTTTTCAGCAAATATATAAAAAATTACATTATGGAGTAAGCTGGAAATTGTCCTCAAGCAATGAATAAGATGTAATTTCTTCAAATCATAGATAGGCTGCAATGACACGTAGATTCGACGTGGAATCTACGTCGAATCTACGTCCGAATGTTCCTACACGTAAAATCCACATGGATTCCATGTTCGATGTCTATAAGGGTATGTATGACCTTACAAGATGGCGATATTTCGCGCCGAAGGCGATTGATTGAGTCAACAAGCCGGCGACAAACTGGGACCTGAATGTGCCCATTTTATGAGCATTATCGGGTCAACAGCAAGATGCATTAGCCACGATGCCCATTAAGCACCGGGAGCGCCGATACCGCGCTCGACAAACTTTATGCTTTGCCAGCGTCTATTTATTGGACAAGATCGCGACACGAACGATTCGCTTGGGCGATCGCTCTGCCTCGCGGCTACGAGCTGACGTGTGTCAGCCATGGATCGGTGTGGTATCGCTCCAGACCGTTCGGGAAAGTGACACTGTTGACTTAAGTATCGAATTTAGATTGTTTATGGCGCGACGTTAGGCTCGCAACCAGTTATGGCACGCCACATCGAATAGATGTGGACGTGGGAAAAGGGTGGGTGTCGCCATCTGGAGAGAGGGCAGAAACCAATTGGGAGTTTATGAGGTGGAAGACTTTTAGTTTAACAGACCCATATAGACATCGAACATGGAATCCATGTAGATTCGACGTGGAGGAACATTCGGACGTAGATTCGATGTAGATTCCACGTCGAATCTACGTGTTTTGGAGTTATGTCTGTTAGGGGAGACTGATAAAGGCACACCGGAATGTGCATGTTAAGGTTTGGATGTACGTTCTCATAGGCACCAGCTGAAGAATTCTTCCTAGAAACCTAGTTGAAGAACTCTTGCTAGGTGCCTAACTACACAAGATTGCTATGTGGAGTTAGCAAGAATTAGCAAGTAAAAATTTTACTATTCACACTACTGGGCATCTTAAAGATTTTAAACATTGATCCACCTTGTTTCCGACCCTCAAAAATCCGTAGTTAGACTATAAATTTCGGAGGGCATTGCCTCGTCGGTAAATCAACCTCCGCGAATGCTGCCAAACCGGCTAATCAATACTCTTTATCGCTTATTCCAATAAACCGCGGGATTCCTGAGATTCCCGAGGCTCTCCTTTTTATGCGTCTAGACGCTAAAGGTCTGACAGGATGATGCAATGCGGAAGCGACCTGCGTGCGATCATTTGCAGGTTTACACCGCGGGTTCTCCTGATTGCGACGAACAATAATCGATAGCCGATATAAATGCAAATCGCGGTACCGACCCGGTCGGCAAAAATCGGCGGTTTCGCGTGGCCGGGGTATTTCTCGTCGGTTCCAATCGGGAGGATGAGGCGGAATCGCCGGAAAGCCGGGGAGAAACTGGATACGAAGTCGGCGACGGTAGCGGCGGAGCAAAAAGCGACGAGAAAATACGCGAAGGCGGAGAGAATAAAGAGCTCGGCAGGCTCACACGCTCAAAGACACTCAGCCAATTACGAGGCTTCGCGGGAGAGGGGAAGGGGAGGCAGACGGAGAGGTGCATTCTGGTCTACGCGTGTACCGGCTACCGTATGCAACGCTTATGTACGACGCGCTGATCTTGATTTAGGGGATGTATCGGGTAAGAGGGCATTCAGTTGGAAATTGTTACCGGCGCCGGTAACTCGAACCACGCGGGATAAGGATGTTCTGTAGTAGCGACGGTTGTGGGGATATTGTATTATTATCGATGATTATCGGTATTTTGGGGGGAGCATATGGGAAATATGGGGAGGTGGGAGGTTGGCATTTTTTGGTGACACTGATGATGGTTGTAAAATGATAGGAATTAGAGGGACAGTGGCAATTTGGGGGAAGGGAAATAGTTAAATATGAAATATTGGTAGCACATTGGAGAAAGGAAATCTTGAAATGGTGTAAATGACATCAATTTTATTAGGCGGAGATGGTTTTGTGACTGGTTGCTTTTTTCACTCGGGCAATTTGTTTGAATGTGTAGAAGAAATTGTACACATTCTATACAACTGTCACTGTAACTAAATAATATATAATGTACAGACAGGAACAGAGTTCTTCCATTCATCTACAACATACGTTACATTCCTACACATGAAGAACCTACTGGAAACAAACGACTAATTTTCTAGATTCCTGATTCGTACTATGTTCTAAATATAAAAATTAAATATAAAAAATAAAAATTAAATATCTTCTAAACATAAAAATTAGAAGAACCTATAAAGGAACAGTGTATACCTTCAGATGTATACCTGAACCAAGCTTGGTTCCTCTATGGTTTCCGGAGTCAAATTCCATTTATGGTTCCAAGCCAGCATTTTCTATTATTGATAGCTCCCCTTCCCGGACCAATAAAACTCGAAATGCACTCACTTCCCCTGAAACCGTCTGCCAAACATTCCTCCTCGCCGAAACAATGACGGCGTTTCTCGGCGGGTCGTTCCCAGCGGGAGCGGTTGCGCCAGCATTATGCACGAATGCGGAAGGATTATGAGCGGCCTTGTCTTCCGCGAGCCGCGCCGCTCCGCAGGAAACGCCGTCGGGCGGAAAAAACGTCGCGCGCGTGTATTTATTAGCATAAGCGGGGACCGCGCGAGATGTATCTCGGGCGTAGGTGCCTGCGCTGCGTAGGCCGCCGGGACAACACGGCAGCGGCGATGCCCCGCGGTGGCTGGCTGATAAGAAAACGCCTATCGGTTCCGCGGTTCCGCGCGGAAAATAACTCGCGCGCGAGCGGCGAATATCGCGATAATCGCCGCGCGCGACGACGGACTACCGGCGCTGCTCGTTAGGCCGGGTGGATCGTGTTGCTTTCCGCGGGATTTTAATTAATGGTCGCGGAAGCGGGAGTTTTTGCGGCCGGCGGCGTGCTTTTTTGGATTCGGTGTCCGCGGACCGGAAGCTGGAAGGTGGATGTCGGTGAAATATTCAATTAAATAAAATGTAAGATGTTATAACATGAGGTGTAGATATGTGTCAGTCAATGAAATAAAAATGATATAGGCGCAATGGATCAGGGACAGAATGACTGAGTTAGGGACATCAGTATTGCGAGTTCAAATCCTGGAATAGACGAAAAATGTTTGTCGCAAAAAAATTTTTACCGGTAAATTAAATTCGTAAAACAATTAATGCCACGTGATAGAATCATATTTAGCAACATTAATTATATTTGCTTTAAAAAATAGCAGTTCGACTAGTACTATTTAATTACTATCTAGATGGTCTATCAAGACACTAGGCAGTGAAAAATTTAACTTGCCTCTGCCTCTCTAGTAACTGGACAACATTTTTACTTGGGGAGGTTGGCTTATGAGATCATTTATGAACCTTTATTTACAATTTAAAAATGTTTTGCAAAGAAAGAATGATTAGGATATTGCTTGGGGATATGAATTTTAAATGTACTTTTTTTCAAAGAGTTTGCTTCATTGAGATTATTGAGATTATATCTTAAATCTTAAAGAATATTCGAAGCATGTCAAGGAGTTCAAATTCATATTACTTTTAGGAAAAGAAGCTAGGAATAATTTCCCGAAATTTGGTTATCATTAAAGTGTTTTCGAGAAAATGTATATACAAGTTGCCATAAGGAGATATGTAGTTTATATCTTATATACTTATACTAAAATGAGCTACTGCGCCATTGATTTTCTCGAAAACAGTGTCGTAACATTCAACAAGAAATATTCATCAAATATTGTAGATATTTATCTAATGTAATTTGTTAGATCACAGGAAACACTGGATTGAAGTTTAATTCTATGAAGTCTCGAAGGAAACAGTCGGCGTACAAACGTGCATCTATTGCACGTTCCTCGTTTTCCAGCTTCAGTAACATTGTGGCATTTAATATGTTGTTTTAAACGATCGCGTCTTTTTTGTGACGGACGCCATGTCAACTCATATCCCGATTTCCTCCTTTGATAAGGTTTCGATGAAAAAGTTCTGCCTCGAAAATCCTCGAAGCGAAATATCAACAACATTTTCCACCTGTGACAGCCTCATTCCGGCCGTTGCAAGAAGATAGGTTTAACCTTCAAAACGCCATATCTCAAACCCAGAGTTTCTGAATTCAATAGTACTTATCGTAAAAAATGTTTCGTGAGAATAAATGCTACAAATGATGATGTATAATTTACGAACGTGTTAATACTGAATTGATTGAATCAGCATTTTTCCACCATTAAATGATACCTTTTCATATTAAAAATAAACAAAAATAAATAAAAAATAATGGAAACTATGACTGAAGTTACCTAACATCGCTTAAACGTTACTTAACGTTACTTAAAAAAAATGTATATGCACTTCTTAAATCACTTATGTTAAGTGCATGTACACTTATTTGAAAAAGTTTACGTTTTTCTCTTTTTGAAATCCAGAGAACAGATTTAAAGTCTCATCATGAGTTATTAATTTAACTTAAGAACTCATTATCTAAACTTAACTTAATAACTCATTGTCTTAACGTAACTTACTAGCTCATTAACTTAGCTTAATAACTCATTATCTTAACTTGAAGTGAACTAACTCATGGTCTTAAGTTAAGTTAAGTTAATTCGTAACTTGCTAACTCATTAACTTAATAACTCATTATCTTAACTTAACTTATTAACTCATTATCTTATCTTAACTTACTAACTCATTTTTTTAAGTTAACTTAATAACTCATTATCTTAACTTAACTTAACTTATTAACTTATTATCTTACCTTAACTTCCTAACTCATTTTTTTAAGTTAACTTAATAACTCATTATCTTAACTTAACTTACTCATTATCTCAAGTTAAGTTAAGATTCTTAACTAAACTTAACAACTTCCTTAATTCTAATTTCATGCCATTTTGTCACCGACCTGACAATCGACTAACGATTCATGCTGCCCCAAGTATCCCGAAAAAAGTCGCAGCCACTTACCCAGACAGGTGATTGCGTGATCGGCCGGCGGTCGCAGGACGTTGCGCGCCCAAGCCGCTCTCAAGACCTCGAGAGCGCAGGGTGGCCCGCCCACCATGAGCACCCCCGGCGCCACGTGTCCTTTGTACCGGAGCTGGCGCGTCGCGTCCACCAGCGCCACGTTCCACCAGCACTTGGAGTTCGCCTCCAGAAAGCTCTGCAACACAAGAAACACGCGTCGATTAGCTCTCGGCCGTAAATCAGCCGCGGGGAATCTGCCATTTCAAGCGGCCGTTCAATTCCGCGATATTTTTCCCCAGCGACTCGCAGCCCCTCGTTTACGAGCCGGAACGCTGCGAGGGCGGAAACGACTCGTACGACGATGTGCCTAAACGCGTCGTACGTATACGTCAACTTGACTTCGAGTCCAAGTGTTTTCACGTCCGCCGGTTGTTTAGTCGATTGAAAACGACGGCTGTCTGGGAGCTATTGATCCGATGTTTATGGGCTGAAAGGATGGAGAGGAGGAATGGTTTTCGTTGATGGAGAGTGGACGAATAGAATTTGAGGTGGTCATTGGGATGGATTGAAAATCAATTGTGGGAAGGGAGATTTGGGTTTTTATTTAGAGAGGTTAAAGTAATAGTAAAGAGTGTTAAAGATACTATAAAAACTGGCGACATAATTTGTAGATGTTTTTATGTCACTTAATCTTTATGTCGTCTTAATAAATAAGTTTTTTTAGTGAAGATGTTCAAAATCCTAACAGATGAGAATTAATTAAAATCCATTTGGCAAAAATTCGATTAAATTGGAAATTGCAATCCACTTAGACCCAATTGACTTATCAGGAAATCTGAAGTCATTATTTTGACTGACTTCAGATTTCCTTTTAAACCATTTGGGAAATTTCAAATTAAACTGTAAAACGGACCTAAATGCTATTTCATATTTTATTGATCTTACACTTGCTTTAATTGAAGTAAATCATATGTTGATTCCAAATAAAAATATCCCATTTATTCGAACCTAAATCATTAATTTAACTCAACGCCCTTTTTCTGTATGAGAATTCGGACCCTTCGTCCGAAAGCTGTTTATTTCACTTTGCACCAAGCGTACTCTAATATCAATAAGAAGAAACCTTTTCCTTCCTGCCAACTGAATTTCCCCTCATAATTTCTGCGCCCTCGTCGCGAAAAACAAACTTAATGATCGCACGACGGAAATATTCGGCCGAAATGATGCGCTTGCGAGAAAAACCGACGAGCTACGACAGCAAAAACTCGATAAACGCGAGCACGCGATTTCTCTCGTAGATAAACCGGCGACTTACGAACGAAGGGCCGATCGAGTTGTTTATCGACATCGATGATCCGATTGAGTCGTTGTTTAATTAGTGTGTACACGTGTCGATCATCTCGAATAATGCAGTTAAAAATGTCTTATGAAAATGGATACAGAGATAGGAAATTTCGATGATAATGGAATTAATGACCTGTTGCAATAATCAATATCCGATTAGAAAAGGGGAAAAATAGATTTTGAAAAATGTTCGCAATATATAATTCTAAATATATTTGATTGGATAAAAAGTGATGTGCGACATTTATCGACATGAAATATTTTCAAGATTTCTGATATATCGATATAATGTCAGAAAATATCGATATTTCAAAGTATTCATAAATACTTGAAAATGCACACCACTATTTTCAAGACAATGCATTTTTGTTCTGATTCTATTTGTCATTTTTGGCACAAAAAAAGACGAGAAAATCTCGAGTTTTGGCGATGAATTTCGCGTAACGAGGTGCGAAGTGATTTTCGCGTTCGCAGAACGATGCCGGAATTTCTTTGTTTCATTGTTCGGACCGGCTGACAGCTGCATCGGATCGCAACAAACGTCGCGCTGTGACAGACGGCATTTTTTTCACGAGCTGTCGAAAGGGAGTCTCGCACACGTTCCGATATTTGCTTTATTTCATTTGCAGTCCGAGGAGCCGGTCCTTAAAGTTTATATCATATTTATTGTCGCTCGGCGGTTATCTGCGAGCGTAATTTACGACACGGTTATTGTCAATGAAAGTTGCGGCGACGAACGAATGATTGAGTGGGTATTTGCTTTTACGACCTTTTGCGACGTTTTGCAATTGCTCGCAGCCTGACAAGCGTTCTTTTGCGTTCTGCAAAGTCTTAAAATTTAACTTTTGGTTTTTTGCAGGATTTGAAATCGTTTGCATTGAACGGAGATTCTATTGTCTGTGTGAAAGCAGAAAATCAAATTTCTGTTAAATTGATAGAATTGATAGAAAATAAAAAAACTGGGAAGCAGCTTTTGGAAGTCGATTTAAAAATTGTTTAGTTTTCGTAAAGTTCAGCACAATAAAAAATTTGTGTAGTACAATTTTGTTTTAATTCTGCTCATTTAGGTTTTTTTAATCGTCATCGCCACATTTCCTTTACAATTTCATTCAAATGGGATAAAGCTCAGTACAATAAAAAAATTGTTAAACAGTTTTGTTTTAATTTTGCTTATTTTGTTTTTTTCTGAACCGTCATCGCTGATGACTTTGAACCTGCTACATTTCCCTTTCGATTTCATTCAAATGAGATTCTGAACCGAGAAAATCTCCACAGTTTCCTCCCACTGATCATTCTCCAAGAATCCCGAGATCCCACCCGCAACTCTGGGCCCACATAATACTTTTTCCCACGAACTCATCCACTCGATCACTTCAACCGACTCCTCTTAATCGTAATTTTATATCGTCATTATCGCAGGTTTATCTTCCTAAAGACTAGCGATCTCTATCGAAAAACTCGTTTGTAAACGCTCCTTACATAAACTCTTACATAAAAATCCGCCCATAAAAAGTCGGCGCAAAATCGCCAACAGCGGCTACATCCCTTTCTCCTCGGCATTGAAATTCTCGCGAATCCCAAACCCGGGCCGAAAAGAAACGCGAACGAAAAACAGCGCCCAAAGAAAACAATCGCTCGACAAACACCCTCGAAAAAAAGGTTCCTTTGGCGTTGTTATCGGCGCGCGGGGCCTTAAATCTCGCGGAGACACGTCCCGTGAATTCGCATTCGTCTCGGCGACGCGGCCGAAAGCTCATTGAATAATGATTTACATAACGGAAAGTTTCTCGTGCGCGGGCGACAACAAAAAGCCGGGCGGCCGTATATCAGCCGACAAAACTGTCGAATCCCGCGGCCCGGAACTGATACGCGACAAATGGTCCGCCGCGTTTTCCGTAGCGAAGACGCATTGCGAGAAAGTCACGCGCGACGCAAAAAGCCGGCGAATATTCTATTGGCGCAGCTGTTTCAAAGCTACCGACGCGCCACCTAACGGTACAAAGTGGCAATTCTTTATACGAAGATCTGAAAATCGCTTTTGAAGTAATAAAATCTTAAGAATCTCTGAAAATCTCTGAACAATGCACTGAAAACATCTGAAAATCTTTGAATACCTTTGCAAATCTCTGGAAATCTCTAAACATTTCTGAAAATCTCTCAAAATTGGAATTGTCAGACTTTTTCAGAGATTTTCAGAGAAAAGCTAATTAATAATAATATAAAAAGTTGATGTTGTTATAACATCCTTAAGTATTTTGCCGAACGCCCTCTGCAGGGCGCATTGCGCAACGCGCGCCGCGAGAGGGCGCCCGAGTTTCTCCCGGCCGGGCGGCTTTTTTCGTCGCCGAACAATCGCTCGTTATCGGCGAGAGTCGGCGCTAATCAGCGCGCGGCGCGGATGAAAAATCACCGGGCGAGCATTCAATTTCGCTCGTATTTATTGCTTTATAAATTGACTGCCGACATTCATTCATTAGTCGTAAAGCGCCGTAACATAAATTACTTAGCGTAATTACAAAAAATTTAATAATCGTCATTATGCCGTAAACGCGCGGCGCGCTCGCGAGTCGAGAGCTAAATTAAAAGATAAACCTAATTGCGACATTAACGTGGCTCGAACGAAAGAAGAAAGTCGCCGGGGAGATTGTGAAATCGATCCGCGATCCGACGTTTGCGAGCGGCAAAAATGCTGAGCCGGCTCGACCGGCGAAAAAATTACAGTCGGAGCCGCGGAGGATGCACGGAAGCCGCGCAAAACGGGACGCAGTTGTTCGATGCGAAAATATGCTAAGGGGATGAGCGACACGAAATCGAAGCCATTGTCTGAGATTGTGCAAAGCATGATCTTGGGGGGCGATGTGTGTGTGAAGAATTTTTACGAGGTTCGGACAAATTTATGCAGGCTTGAAAAGTCGTTTATGAAAATTATAATTTGAAAGTTGTGCAACTGACAAATTGTAAAAATGAATCGCAATAAAAGATTGTCTTAAGATGAGAAATAAAACAATTAAATGGAAATGTCATATCTCACTTGTAGAGATAAAATCTCTGAAAATCTCTGAAAAATGACCTGGAAATCTCTTCAGAAATTTCTGAAAGTCTTCTCTGAAAATCTTCAGAAGTTTTCAAAGACTCAAAAAATTCACATATTTCCAGAGATTTTTAGAAGTATTCAGAGATTTTCAGAGGCTTCATTTCTACAAGGGCTATTTTCTAAAAATATGTTAAAGCATCTAATTACGATACATAAAGCAGACTCAACTAACGTATTTATCAGATCAAAGTCCCTCTCAAATTTTCCAGCGACCCAAATGTTAATAAATTATTCCTAAATCTAGGCCGTAAAAAATGGACCCAAATTTTCCCACAAAATGTAGACAACAACCTCGTCTACATTACCTCCAAATTGACTCTTCAATTACAGTTACCCAGACCCTCAAAATCGGCTCCTTGGGAACCGCCCAAAATCTGCATCGCGGAGTCACCGCACGTTCGCCTCCCATTCAGGATTTTTGATCGATTTCGGTCCCCGGACCATCGCGTGACACTGATTTACCGCACGCAATTTCGCAAGCCATTTGCCTCCTCGGTTTCGCCTTATTTCGCGCTTCGCGAGGTTGCCTAACATTTCGTATTCCGACGGTGCATCTCGGGCACCTATCTATATATGTATACATATATACACTTATACAGTCCATATACATTTTTTGTCATAGAACGCGTTAACGAGTTGCTTCGCGTTTCCACGATCGCACGAAAAAGTCCTTTTTCGTGCGATCGTTATTTTTTCCGAGACGCCAAGTCGGCGTTCCTAGGCGTTGCTGCCGGCGTGTCTCGAAGGTCGGACGTGAGCGCAATGCCGATACCTGCGGCGCTTCGTATCGACGTTTTCCGCAGCCGGCGAACAATCGCGTTCCTCGCCGCGAGTCACGTTGCTCCACATTCAGTTTTTCCGAATCAGTGGATCGTGTAAAAAGGTTGTAAAAAGATACAATGCGATGTACGGCTGCGAACACGGCAAAAGTTACACGCGTATCGCTTCGGGGTTTTTACGCATTTTCAAAGGGCAATTCGGTTTTGATTGGGCGTAACGAAGTATTTTTCATGTATGATGGATTAGGTGGTGTGGAGGATAAATTAGTTGGATTGAGAAGAAAATAAATTGTTAACAGGAGGAAGGTTCATTGATTTGATAGAAAATGTGGAGAATAATAGATTTGATTAGGAATGGTGAATTTGGTAGATTTATAAGAGATTTATGAGGTATGTAAAAGAGGAAGGAGTTCCATTCAATCAATGATGAATTAAAAAAATGCTTTGAGCTTGTTAAAGTGTTTGAAACCGATTGTATTAGATCATACACATTTTATTTGACAGACGATACATCATTACTTTTTCATTGTACTGTACAGCAAATGCTACCCAATTAAGACATCAATGATCGTTGCTGAATCCATTGTGTTCGTTATTGAATCAAGTGTGAGATCATAGAAAATTGATGGTGCTTGAAATGTCAAACAGTATACGTCAGACGAGAAAGAATCAATGTTTTACTTGTCAATATTTATCACTTCCCATCTACAAACTTTAATTATTGCTTCTTCTATTCAATCATTTTATCTACCAGTGCTCAAATTGTTTTGTACTAATAAATTACCAAGCAAATGCAAAAATCTTCATTTTAATCACATGTCGTCATTGTTAAAACTCATTAAAATAACTCCACTAAAAATCATCTACGATCAACGACTTCTGATAAATTACAGCCATTTTACAATTTCAAATTTCCACTATCTCATCCACAAAATTATTCGCCTGAAACTTTTTTCAATACCAACACCATTGAATTCTTATAGAATGTCATTATTTTTACAAAAAACAGTCTCTCTCTCAGAATTCATTTGCTTTTCTATCGCATTTCCCAGCGCAATACTTGAAATCCCTTCTTCGCTGAGAAACTAAAAAAACCGCTTCGTTCCAACCGCAAAAAGTGTTCGACACTCAAGCTTATTGTTCGTGAAGGCAGCGGATCGCTTCCGGACGACCTTCCTTCCGGGAGTTTTTTTTTCGCGCATCAATCAGCGGGACTTTGCGACGCCTCGAATTTTAATCGGTAGCCGGCGTAAATCACGGCAGCATAATTTATATGCTAATGATCGACTGATTGGCCGGACGGCGCGTAGAGGTGTTTTTCTTACGTCACGTAGGCGGCCTGTCCAACGGTTTCACTTCCATTCGGCCGGCGCGATTTTCAAACACATTTCTCCGTATTTTAATTAGCTTCGACAGTTCTTTTTCCCAATCGCGAAATGTAAATTAGTTTACGACGCTGTCTTAGAAAACGAGTATTGTTTATGCTTGCGCGCGATTTTTGACAGAGTGAAAGCGCGGATTTATGGACAGATTGTTCGCTTTTTGCATTTCGCAATGCGAGTTCTGCGTCATTTTCCTTTTTTGAGGCTTGAGATAAAATTGATTTTTTTTTCAAAACGGACAAATTGGATGGATGTCTGGGAGGATTTCTCAAAATTAATATCGCAATTTCAGGTTTTCAAAAGGTCAGCTCGAAAATTTTTTTATATCAGATTGTAATTCGTTTTCCAGCATCCATTGTTAAAAAACAACCTGAAAACGATTTAAATTATGAAAAAAAATGAGATTTTGATATTTTTTAACCAGATTTTGATAACCTTTTCACCAAATTTCGATTAAAAAACTAAAATATCTCATTCATATTATTGCAGGATATTTAATGGTTTGAAAATACCATTGCTTACATCATTCATGAAAGATACAATAATTACAGCGAAATGGTAGGATGAAAAGATCAGTTATCTCAACCTAATTTCCCTTTAACCCAATCGACCTTCCGCCAATCCATCGTAACATTTAACGCGAAATAAAATTGCTTTGTCTGATCGCATCGTTTCAGATGATACGCGACAGCACAATGACCGCGCCTCGCGCAATATTTCACCTATAATTGGGACCAGTTAGAGCGTAATTAATCGTGCACTTTTGCGCCGGCAGAAGAACGGCTCGTAAATAAATGAGCCCGCACGACGCGGAATTAACATTCGCTCGGCGGCCGCGTCATTCGCGGCATTAGGCTCACGGGCGCGGCCCCCACAAAATAACGCGCGAAATATTATCGCGGAGTAGCGGCGCGCGGTCGTGCGGAACGCGAATTTATTGAGAGATCGACCTCTTGATCGGGCGCCGCCAGCGCCGCCACCGGACGATCCGCGAATCGGCGCCCGGCTGCGAAATGCAATTAGCGAAAACGCAGGGACGCAACCATCATTCGGAATATTATAAAAAATTATGCTATTAAATAAAAACGAATTAATTTTTAGTCAATTAATTGAAATTCGATTAGTTTTTAATCGATTAATTGAAATTCTATTAATTGATTAAAATCTAATTGAAATTCAATTAATTGATTAAAACTTTTTTCAGATTTTTATTCAGGTTTTTTCAGACATTTTTCAGACTTTTTCAGACTTTTTCAAACTTTTTCAGACTTTTTCAGGCTTTTTCATACTTTTTCACACTGTTTCACACTTTTTCATACTTTTTATTTCTACAAGGGACATTCTCGATTTTTTTCTACTCATAACATTATCATATCTTTTTATATTAAAATAATATTATTTTATAAAATTAGTTAAAACTTCATTTGTTGAAAAATGTCTGACATTGTTTAATAAACTCTTTACGAAACACATCGAAATATTCTGAAAAAAATTAAAAACATTCCCATGTACTTGTTTTTCGAGGACTAACGTCACTTTCACATCTGAACTGATTCGAAAGAAGAATAGTCTTTGACTCTGAATGTAATCTCAAGTTTGAAAACACGTTTTTAATTTAAAAAACAATTATGCCGCTAAAAGGCGGTGAAACGTTTCGCAACGCCTCGCTTATAGGTAATCGAGCGTCGTTTATTTGCTCGGCGATTATCTAAAGCTCGCGCTTTGTTTTAGAACCGAAACGGCCGACGATAAATGCTGCTCGGCGTTTAACGATCGTCCAAAATAGCAGTCGATTACGCGCGAACTTGATGTAGAGCTGCATTTGCATACGTGATATACAAGACGGTCCACTTAGAACAGTAAAAGACTTTTCTTCGGCGGTAAATCACGACCACCTTTGTTTACAGTGTCTTTCCAAAACGACTATAAAGTCAGACACTCGAAGCGATCCAACTTGAATGGTAATTTATGTGATCGCGCGGGACAAGTGACAAACAAAATTTTGACCTAAATCGATGAACTTGTTTAGGCGAAATAAGAAACAGTTTTTTCTAGCTTTCAACTAATTTTTTTCAGAAAATATACCCAGTCGAAAATGGGCATGTATGTCCATATAGGTCACTTGTATATATATATATATATATATATATATATATATACAGACATATATGGCATACGTTGGTATATGTGGTCTAGGTATGTTGGCATATATAGGTCATATATATTGGCATACATGGGTCATATTTGTTGACATATGAGTCATATATGTTGGCATATATAGATCACATATGTTGGCATATAAGGGTCATATTTGTTGACACAAATGGGTCATTTTTGTTGACATATATGGGTCATATTTGTTGATATATATGGGTCATGTTTGTTGACATATATAGGTCATATTTGTTGACATATATGGGTCACATGTCAAAAATATTACAAGCCGTTAATTGTGAAACTGATATTCTTATGTTCCGAGGTTTCAGTTTTGAGATTGATTGATTTCGATGTTGTAATTAACGCCTTTTTAGACAATAACGCAGTGATAATCGCTATCGGCCGTAAATCAGGCGCAAATAAGCTTTCAAGAGTCGTAACGTTATAAATTCGACGTTTATCGTGGGTACACATGTTGAGTCGATCAATTATCTTTCAATCTATTTATTCTCGCGGGAAAACGCGTTTCTTCGACGTTTCTTTCTGTCGGGCCAATTACTCATATCGGCGAGACAAAACCACGACGAAGCATGCGGCTAATCACTTAGTCACACACAGACCTTGCGTCACGCATGTTTTGACACACTTCTCGCTTTTAAGCCTTCCACCGGCCGACTGAAAAGACCGGAAAAATCGGATCGATTGCCGCCCCGTTGAACCCGACCGATTGATAAATGGCATTAATTCGGTGTTACTCCACTTTTGTCGAAAAAAGTAGCAGTTTAGGAGTTGTTAATGTATGTTTGACAGAGGTCAGGTAATAAAAACGTGAGTGTCCAATCTGGTGTATGTGAAGTTGTAAAACGTGTCGGATTTCGTCAGTTTTTACGTAAAACGAAATCGAGTTCATTTTCTGCATTTTGTCGAGAATTGTACCATTCGGTCCATATATGGGCTAAATGGTACTATGCAATGTTTTTATGGGTAATATCGTAACGATATTATCGTTAGAGAAAATGGAGACAAGTTGAGGAACCAAACTAAGATGAGAAATAATTATTAAGGTGAAATATAAGTTTGTTCTTAACCTTGAACTGACGTTTCAATTATAAGATTGTTAATAAATAATTTAATTTATCTATTTAGAGTTTGAAGAGCAAAGTATTTCTAGCAAATTATTTATCAACAATGTCAGTGAAGTAGAACATTTATTTCACAAATATTTCACCTTAAATACTGGTTTATTATGGTATAGGACGGGCTTATGAAAACGTTAAGTTAAGTTTATGAGAGAGCAAGAACGTACGAATTGATTTTTCATTCTGCATTTTTTTTCTCAAAAGAATAGGAGTTATCTCCAAATCAATTTAATAATGTAGTTACAAATGTTTTGATACTGGAAAGTTTTTTTTAAGTTTTATTACAAACATTCGGTAGACAACACTTCAGTTGCTTATGGTTCCCTTGTAGAAATAAAATCTCTGAAAATCTCTGAAAATATCTGAAAATATCTGAACATCTTTGAAAATCTTTGAAAATGTCTGCAATCTATCAAAATTGGAACTATTACAGTTATTAAGAGATTTTCAGAGAAAATTCTGAAAATCTTTGAAAATCTCTAAAAAATTTTGAAAAAAACTATGTCAGTCCCAGTTGCTTCTCTGAAACAGTTCCAATTTTGAGAGATTTTCAGACATTTATTCCCAAACAACGAACCACCCTATCTCCCCAACACGTCAGAGCTTTCTTCTCGCGATGTTTATTATCGCTTCGTTTATTGCACGCGAGATAGGCGAGTGAAAGTGCATCAAACTGGTACACTCCGCTGTTCGACACGGTGGTTGTAGGTGGACGGACTCGCGCGGTTTTGCGAGCTTCTAGGCGGAAATTTACATAGATGTTCCACGGCGAAAGTGTCTTTCATAATGCTCGATCGGGCCGAACCCGTTCGAATCTCGCGCCCCGATTTTTGCCGGACTTTTATTGCGCCGCGGGCCGCAACTCACGCGACCCTTTTTTCGCGAGACCGCGCCGTAAATCGGCGATTTATCGCGCGTCATTTATCCGAAGCCGATAAAACAATCGCGACCGCGCGTTTCATTCACCGGCAGACCGGGGTTGTTGGTCGCGCGACCGCGCAGGCGCACGTGCGCCGGAAAAACGCTTCCGCATAATTGCGCGCGAACGTCCCAGTGCGAAAAAAGTGTTGCGTGAATAGCGACGGGATGTTACCGGTTTGTTTCCACGGTGACGTCGCAAAAAGCCGAACCGGTCGAGAAAAAGGAGGATCGTCGTGTGGGGAAACTGGGAACCCGTGTTTTCATTTATTTGGCAACTTTTGTAATTATGCATCAGGAATGTCAGCTTCCTGAGGATAGGACAGTTTTTTGTTTAAAATAGACATTTTGTATAAGTTTTGTCAACTAAGACTGGGAAGACTAAGTTATAAAAGTTACCATTTTCCAACTTTGACCATTAGTTTTCTAATGGGGATCACTTAGTTTTCTCAGTTTAGGAAAAACAATGTTTCTTCCCTATTGAAAAAATAGAAAATGGGATCAAAATAAAAAATAGAGGAAATCCTATAGAGTACTGACAGATTTTGGACAGAACCCGCATAGGTCCTATCAGATTAATCCTATCGATTCCTAAAATTTGTGTACGTTGATATGAGAACTGATTATTTATTCATCTTTTTACCCGAAAAAGTTATTCATTGCCCTACCATCATGTCAAATCACAAGGATTTGGGTAAATTTATTCATTCGATTGTGTACAGTCAGACGCATCGCTTATAGCAAACAACACATCAAACGTGAGATGCATTCTCCAGATACCCATAAACATACCATCTATATTTACCCTTTCAAGGGATTACCAGTGCTTTCAAGGTCCCTATCGATCCGGCTCATCCACCCGATTGTGGGGTCGCGAAAGGTCCGCACCCTCCCAGAAAGCTAAGCTTTTCTTTTCCCTCGCCTTTTGCCTCTGATTTCGTCGTTTCGATAAAAAAGTCGTTCCGCACTTGATGAACGGCCACGAAAACATCGGGGCGGAATAATCGTCGCGACCATTTCCGCGCATAAATATGGTCCACGGCGAAATTAATTTACGACTGATTACCCTCTGTTTTGGTCGCAAAAGCACTTTCCTGCAGACGTTGAAAAGGGCGAAGGAAAAGGGCGAGGCGCGGATTGTCGAAGCTCGCGAGTGTTTACGTAAAATGAGTAACAACTTATTATCATTGGGTAATTACCGTGCAAACATCAATTACATCCACACCTCGGACGAAAAAGTATGATAAATTCTTATTGGCGCTCGGAAATACAAGCGCCGAGTTGTGTAATGTCGCGGGTTCACGCGTGTACTGTATATTTACAATCTTATCGAAAGATAGATCGTATCGCGGCTGATTGCAGCCGACGATAATCGTAAGTGGCTATAAATAAATGGCGGCACTGCCATTGTGCTGCTATAAATATCGATACGGTAATTGTAATTGCGCGTAATTGTAGCGTGCGGGAGTGCGAATCCCGCAGCTTCCACTTCCGTTAGAGCGGACGAAAAATCGCCAGTTGCCGGGTGGCATCAGGCATTTTCCCACGTGAAACTTTATTTTCGAATGTACTTGTGACATTTGTTTTAAAGGTAAAGTAGAGGGAAGGGTTTTTTTACATTATAGTCTTGAATGACTTTAGTTTAAAAATGACGTTGATTTATTAGTGAAAAAATCTTCGAAAAAGTTGCAAGTTTTGTCAAGTATCATTACTGACAAACATTTTTACTGCAGATTTAACAAGTTTGTGTTAATCTGCCTCATATTGTCGGTGCAATTTATTTAAGTTTTTTATTTCTTTTTTTATTGAAGTATTTTAAATTTCTCCAAAACTCGGAAGTTCCAATTTCAGCATTTTTCCACTTTTTTCAGTCCTTTGTACAATTTTACAGAGTTGTGTAAAATTTTAAAGAATTGTCCATATTTTTTCAAGGATTCCTAAAGTTTTAGCAGATATTTACAGGAAATCTGCACTTCCAAGTGTAGATTTTTTCCCAACCACGGCTGATTTGATTGGTCCAGAAAACAATTTCACCCGTACCAGTTCTCGAATCTAATCGAGGTCGGAGCCGCCCAGGACCGGGCCGAAATTTTAGGCCATGCATTGTGAATATTCATCGATTCAGCAGCCCTCGCCACTTGGACCGTTTCGTTTAGTCAGACGCCCGCGGCGGTTGACACTCTCGAGTACACTTTTCCGCGCAGCGTCTTCCAAAAGTCGAGCACACTCGATCTGAAAGCCGGGCGTTCCAATTTCTCATTTCCTCGAGGGCCGATCGCCAGCGCATCTTTGTCCGGAAAACAACGACGCCACGATATATCGTGGAAATTGAAAATATCCCTTACGGAAAAATACTACAGACATTTTTTAAGTTACTGTAAAAAATAAGTCCAGAAATTTCAGAAATTACTTTAGGGATCTCTGTAGTAACTGCAGCAGAAGTAACTACAGTGTTATCACTGTAAAAACTTGCAGTAACCATAGTTTAAAGTTATCAGAATAAGTAATTTATGATAAGATTCTGTAGTCACTATACAAAAGACTATAGTAACTATAGTAACTACATTATTATGTGAAAAGTAACTAAAGTACATTCCGTATAGACATCGAACATTGAATCTACGTGGATTCTACGCGGATTCACGTGGGGGAACATTCGCACGTAGATTCCACGTAAGTCCTACGTCGAATCTACGTGTTTTAGAGGTTTGTCTGTTAGGGATACTACATTACATTTGAAAACGACAATCATGGTAAATTGAATTTTAGTAGATGGATGGGTGACCATTACATTATATTAACTGTAGTTCGAACTGTTACTATGTGTAACTATAGGAGGAGTTACCTATACTAACTTTTGTTTTAGTCATAAATTTTATTCTGTAGTGCCCATTTTACTATAAAACAACCATTTGGTTAAATTTGTAGTAACCACCAATTTTACTTGTAGTTAGGACAAGACTTTTCTTTTAGTTCCCTACAATATTTTTCGGAAGGATACAATATGCGGCTCGAAGAGGAGACTATTGGGGGAATCGGTCCACGAAAACGCGCTATTGATTAGCGATTTCGTCGAGCGTTCCCGCGTGTATCGAGAAAGTTGATTCACACGACACAAATTAATACGGCTCCGGCACTTTTCTGTCGCGTCAATGGACTTTCTACGGATCGCGCGAAATTCCCACCGGGAGCGCTTTGCGAGTGATATTGGCGTTTTGCGAATCGACGAAAAGTCGACGCGGCGATGGGCTTTTCTGTGTTTACGACTCAATCACCGGCACTTTTTTTCACGCGCTACGCGGTCGGAGAAAATCGCAAGGATAATGGAGCCGTTCACCCGGGAAGTGCGCAGATCCAAAAGCGGGGCCATTTTTGCGCGAAGTTCGATGAGGAAAGGAAGTTGGCGAATTATACTGGAGGTTTAGGTGTGCCAAGTGTGTAAAAGTTAATATTAGTAGATTGTTTATTGATAATGCGTAAATGAAAGTATGCGAGAGGTGGAGGAGAATTTTAGTTGCACTGAGAAAAGTGATTCGTAAAACATTCCTGAAACTAAACTTTTCTAAATTCAAAAACAGTCCTAATGAAATGGTATTTTGTGATTGGTCATTTCAATGTCGCGAAATTATTGGGTGTAATCAAATTATTGGAGAATTTAAAATCGTAGTGTTTTACGACAAAGTTCGTACTTTTTACGATATATATCGTAAAGACTGGAAGGTATGTCGCATCTTTTACTAATTTATTTTGTTGGGCAATTCATTGGGTTGATAATGCGCTGGAACTTGAGAAATTGATTTTGACCTTTTTAGCCAATGTGTGTTAGTGATTTAATGAGAACAGATGCGTGAATGTTTAATGGCTAGAATCTTTTGTTGCGATGGAAAAGTTTAAAATGAAATCGATTCGACTATATTTATGGGCAATATTTTGTTTCACTTTGTCTCGTTACTGAATAACTAATTTCAGAGAATAAATATCTACAAAAGGATGGCTCTTGAGAGAAAACTTCTTTTGCATTTTTAATCACTGTTACGCGATATTATTCATTGTTGGGAACTTCTTGAAATTCAGTGTATTATGTTCAATTTGTAGACAAAAGTATACCGAAATATTACACTATGAATCCGTTTTCTAGTGGTTTCACTTTTTGTTAATTGAGTTACGCAATTGAAAAATGTCCACATATTTTTCACATTTCTGAATTTCAAAATTCTACTTTTCAAAATGCTTCTAACTAGTAGTTTCACGACTCTTAATGGAATTAAGTAATGTATTTACTTATAACAAATAAGGATTTGTTAGTTCCAAATAACGCAACTTTTCCAAGTAAACGTATTTATTTGAGACAACTGAATTAATTTTCTTGGTTTCCATGCTGTGCTTTCCAGTTAAACAAATTTTACCGAACCTTTCACAATATTTACTAAAATATTTTTTAGTGTTGATTTAACTATATAATCAT